>WAAB01010292.1:160957-178809 GCA_013389865.1 Piaya cayana
AATACAAAATTACCCTATTCTTCATACGCTGAAGATAAAACTCCATAAGAGCAATTGAGTAAGAGGGTGTCAGCAGCAAACACAAACCACCAGTACATTTGCTTTGTTTAAAATGGAACTAAGAGCATGAAGCCAAGCAAAAGCCAAGCTCAATAAAACACTCAGGACAGAGCCCTCAGAACGCAGCAGCACATGGTCCGCTCTCCTGGGCTGCGTGGCGGGTGAAGTGGGCACCAGCCTGCTCTGCACCCTGCTAGCACCATCCGCTGCTCCNGAGAAGGGACAAGCATCCACCTCACCACAATCTCCTTTCCTGGAGCTGCAGAGAGTGATAAGGTCTCCCCTCAGCCTCCTCTTCTTCACACTAAACCCTTCTAGGTCCCTCAGCCACTCCCAGAACCCCTGGGCTCCAGACAAGCACGAATCTTCCCCAGATCAGGTTTTCTCTACAGCTCCCAGGTACAGCTCCTCTGACAATTCACCTTCAGGCTTTACTGCTTGTCCACCACCCACAGCCATTGCACATCACCCAGTTGGCAAAGCACCTGCCAAGAAAGGAGAAACCAACTGCCAAAGACCCAGCAGGGCAGATGTCACCAGAGCAGGGACAGACGACTTAAAACTTCACACCCCTTCCACTTCATAGATATTTTTTTTCTATTGGAAACAAATTTGTTTTGTTGTTGTTGTTTCATTTTCTGTTGAGTAAAACAGAAACCCAAAGCCAAGACCCCTCAGCGCTCCTCAAAAAAAACCACCAACAGTGCTGGCTGGGGCTGACGCTTCAGTTCAGGTTCGGGTAACTGTCTTGGACTACACCTCAATTTAGTGATTAAATACAAAATTACCCTATTCTTCATACGCTGAAGATAAAACTCCATAAGAGCAATTGAGTAAGAGGGTGTCAGCAGCAAACACAAACCACCAGTACATTTGCTTTGTTTAAAATGGAACTAAGAGCATGAAGCCAAGCAAAAGCCAAGCTCAATAAAACACTCAGGACAGAGCCCTCAGAACGCAGCAGCACATGGTCCGCTCTCCTGGGCTGCGTGGCGGGTGAAGTGGGCACCAGCCTGCTCTGCACCCTGCTAGCACCATCCGCTGCTCCAAGGACCGCAGAGCCTGGAAGGTTACCAAGAGCAGGCTTGGCACAGCAGGACATGTAAATTTAGTCTGATCCCTTCTTAGGCTCCGTACAGAGACTCTGGAGGGTTTCAGTAAACACCCTTGGTAATCTTTGGACACCGCAGCGATGTCAAGAAGGATCACATTCATAAATCAGACCTTACATCAGCTCTGCTGGCAGAAAGAACATTTGTCCCGTCCTCAAGGCGCACTGAGCCTCAGACAGCATCATCGTTCCTCAGGATTTATGGCAGACACTGAGTTAAGCTGCATCTTTGGTCTTATGTTAAACTACCCTCTTGCCAAGGCTAAAAATTGCTCCATGGTGTAATCGCAAACTGAGGCACAAGAGCAAAATAACAAATTTTGCTCCCATATAATAATAACAAGTTGCGTTTCCATAGCACCCCTCTTCCTCTCGGATCCAAAAGGACATTACCAACTGAACTCAGGAAAGCACGCTCTGTGCGCAGGGCTTGTGTCATCCACTGCGGAAACATGGCTACCGCTGCTTCACGGGGCAAGTCACCACCGAAGCAGTGTTTAAAATGTAAAGAATCATCAGGGATGCCATGGAGCAAGAACCGAATCCTCCACTGTGCTGCTGACGTTAAAGAGAGGCAGACGATGACGACCCCAGCTCACTCTCTGCAGATCCATAAGTTTAGAAGCGCTGCTTTCTGCTGACAAAACCAAGCCTAGATCTCTCTGGGACAGTGACAAAGGCTGGAGCCCCCCTCACCGCTGCATCGCCTCCACCTTGGCTCAGGGCAGACTACCGGGCACCTCGTGCGTGCCTGGGAGCGCAGAGCTGCTGGGAACGCTGCTTTCCAGCAGACAGGGAAACCACGGCCAGGGCACCTGTGGTCAGAAAAGCTCCTGGGTCATGTACGAAAAGACAAAACCAGTCCCTTACTCAGCCAAGTCACGCTGGGAGCGCTGCCCAGCCGTGCCTGTTTGAGCAGCGTCAGCCCACGCTGATTGCGCCCCTCTCGCTGTTTCTCAACACAAACAGCAACTCAGGCTCGCTGGGAGCTGCGCTTTGGGTTAGTCGGTGGGTGCAGGAAAACAAAAACCCTGAGGCTTTTCCCAGTAAGCAGTCTATCTGTCCCATCCCGCCCCACCCCATCCCTTGGGAGACTGTCAAAAAGCTCCTGTTTCCCCGAAAAGAAACCAAAATGTAGGGAATCAAGAGGGATTTCATACAGGCAGAGGGACCAAGGAGCATGTAATGCAGAGCTCCCCAGCCCTGTGCACACGTCTGCTCTCCGGGCAGACTGAGCTGCAGACTGCTTTTGCTCCATTTTTCCTTTCCAACATTTTCCACAGACCCCTGCCAAGAAAACTCAAGAGCTGCCTGCCATGTCTGGCAAACGTTTCCTACTGCAGAGCCTTCCCGCTTGCACATGGATGCACACACACACAGAGGGACCCGCACCAGTGCCAGCTGCTGCTATGCTGCTCAGAGACGCAGCAGGATGTCTGCAAAGCTCTGTCCTTACGGAGGAGCTGAGACTCTTGTCATCATGGAATGGGTTGGGTGGAAGGGATCTCAGAGATCACCTAGTTCCACCCCCTGCCATGGGCAGGGACACATCCTGCTGGATCAGGGGCTCCAAGCCCATCCAATCTGGCCTTGAACACCTCCAGGGATGGGGCAGCCTCTGGGCAATCTGGCCCACCCTCACAGCAAATCTCCCAAAGATCTCATCTCAATCTCCCTTCTTTCAGCTGAAAGGATGGGGCAGCCTCTGGGCAATCTGGCCCACCCTCACAGCAAAACATTTCTCCCAAAGATCTCATCTCAATCTCCCTTCTTTCAGCTGAAAACTGTTCCCCCTCAACCCAGTCCTGCACCCCCTGACAAAGAGCCCCTCTTGGTATCCTAGAAAAGAGAGACGCCAGGAGAGCAAGGGGTGACTGAGATATACAAGACATTTGGTTCCTCCACAGGGAGGGCAGCTTCCTAGCTCCTACGGGGTTTGGAAGCCTTCTAAGGCAGAGAATCACGCAGAGGTTTGCAAGAGATGAAGTGCAGATAGAAGGTGATGCCCTAGAAGGAGACAGCCATTACTGGCACACGCTCCAGCCTGGGCTGTGCACACAGAAAGGGGTTTGTCTGTGTAAGTGGTGCTCCCACATCCACACAATGACAGATCTGCTCTCAGATGCCTGAGCACGGGTTGCGTGTATTTTTATTACATTCCAAATCATCAAATATTATGACATTTTTGTTGAGCTACCTGGAGTCCCAGCTCCTACTTTCAGCATAATCTGAGCAAATAACAATCTGTATCTGAGATGTCTTGAGCATTCGGGGTTGTTTTAATTTCCTGCTCTGTGAAATATGAGGTGCAATAAAATCAAGTCCTTGGAAACAAATGACAATTGTTTAATGGAGTGAAAAAAAAATCCCAACGCCTCCCTAGCCACAGCTACTACAAACACGGCTGCTTACACAGGTAGAACAGGCTCCAAGTCCGGACTTCCTCACTTTTATGGGCTTAAATTGGATCCCACAAGGTGTTTAAGGCCATTGTTGAACTGCTAACGCATTCTGCAGCATGACTAACACCAACTGAGTTATTTTTCATTCTCATTTGGCTTTTTTTCTGGCTCCATCTGCCTGTCACTACAAACAGGAGAGCCAGGCAGTGCAGCAGTTACAGGTGAGTGATGAACAGCATGCTGGACGTGCCCAGAGCAGGGATCAAAGCTCAGCCACAAACCTGTGACTGAAGAGACGTGGGGACAAGTTGCTGCCTACCCTAACCCAAGGAAGCAAAAGTGATGAGCAGATAAGACCTCCTCTCAGATAAAGGACAACTGTAGCTGATGTGGCACAGTGAGACAGAATGGCAGAAGGAAAGAGGTGAAGAACCACGTGATGCTGCTACAGAAACTAAAGGAGGAAGGGGACTCTACTTATAAGGGGCTTCACCCCTCAGTAAAGACCTACAAGACCTCTCCCGACTCAGCCAGGCTCTCCTGCACTGGCAGCAATGTTCCTGACAGCTGCACTCCACCATGTTCTTCCACGAGGCTGGGGGATTTCTTTCCCTCCTTTCCTTCTCCAGAGAAGTGACTGGCAATCTCTGGCTGCCAGCACCTGGCAGGAGGGACAGAAAACACCCCTGGGAAGCAGATGGCAGTCCGCAGTTTATGGAACGCCCTGTGGAACCAACACTTTCCCCTACCAAGAAAAGTCTTTCGCAACAGGGTGTCTCTGAACCGGGGATTTGGGCGATTTCAGAATTCCTCTCCCCCTCCTTGCCAGACTGTGGCTTCATCTTAATGGAAGAGACAATCTGGGCTGGGAACATCATTAATGGCATGGAAAGAAATGGGAGAGACTTCGCAAGAAATGCAACCACAAAGCTAGTTCCAGGAGCCCCTCCCTGCACAACAGCAGCTCCCAGAGCATCCTAGAAACAGCCAGCATGCTCATCCTACCTGGGATCTTAAGAAGTCTCAAAAAAGGCTGTGCAAGAAACCATCGGTAAATTAAATCCATCCTTTTATTGTAATAATCTGCCTTTCTTGATGTGAAAACAGGAGCCAGGAGTTGCAGGGCTGGGGTAAAGTAGGAAATTAGCAAGATTTCCCCACTTAATGGCATCTGTACTCTTAGACAAGTCTTCCTCACTTCAACATGTCATCGAATATGGTTTCAAATGTCCTTCTGCTCTGTGCTGCCTAATGAGATTATGCATGGGGAGTCCCGGTAATTTACAGTGAGCAATTAGGGTTTGTAGTTTCAAATTGGAAAACATCAAGCTCCACAAGCAATCCATCCACATCTCTACTGTGCAGGCACCCCTGGGGCTGGCACTTGCCACCACACTTGGCATTCACAATCTCTACCAGCAGAGGAGAACTCTGAACCTGCTCTCCCACCTCTGCAGTCCTGACCATGGGGTTGGAGCACTCAGCTGAACAATGCTGTGATTCTCTTTGCTCTGAGAGAGAGCAGGATCAGGCTTCAAGTCACAATTTTTCCACCAGAGCCCTGAGAAAGCGTAAGAAAAATATTGGCAAGATAATCTCTGGTGAGTTTGTGGAGAAGGTGAGACTGGAAGAATTCAAACAGGGAGCTGGAGGAACTTGTCCTTCCCATTAAATACCCTGTGGCAGAAAGTTGGAACTGGATAATCTTTAAGGTCCCTTCCAATGCAAATCATTCTGTGAAAAACTTCACAGTATTTGGTAGGTGGTGCCACACACCTGAGCCTGCAGACCCCAATTACAGTCACAGCTCTTGGGTCCAGGCAGCATCCCCAAGGAAGACAGCACATCTGTTACAGCTGAGCACACTCAACTCTAGGATCACTCCTTTGCCTCAGAAAAAGGCAAAACTTAGGGATAAAATTTCTCCAGGTCTAAGTATTGTCTGAGAGGTGAATCAGGGCTGGGAGAAAGGGGAAGGCAGACTCAGATCCCTGGATCGAAGGCTGGGTCTGTCTAACACAGTATTCAGCACAGCCTTGGATTACCTATAGATGAAGTATTTTCCTCTAAACAGCAGAAATGCCCTACAATCCATCTGATCACAGGATAAATCCTCTGAAAATGATCCTCAAGATCTCAGTGGCCTTTCTAGCAAAGCCTGTATTGACCTCGCTTGAATCCTATCCAACTCTGGCATCTGGTACCATGGAACATGGCTCCAGATGACCCACTTCGGTGGGGGAATCAGAAGACACACTCAGCCTTGCCCTATGAGAAGGTCTGGGTTCCTAAAGCTGCCTCCTGAATTCATGACATTAAATGAAACCCCTGACTTTTTTCCTTCCCTTTTATTTTGCTGAAGTCTTTTTTTCCCCTCTCTACATCTCCTTATTGAGAAGTACAGATGCCTCCAAATGTCTCCTACGTGAGAACTCAGGCTCAAAACCCAGAAGGCAACAACATTTGGCCTTTTTTGGTTTATTTTTAATCTCAAGATTTATGAGAGGTAGCTGACTCATGTTTTGGCTGGCAGGGCTGGACTCTTTTTAAGTAATTGCATCCTTGCTAATTTATTAATTAAGATGAGTTTTCCCTCTTCTGTTGGAGGTGCTGGTGATGCCTTTGACTGCTGGGAGCAAAACACAGATCTTTGCCTAGGGTTTCAGGCAGGTGAAAGGCCAAACACTTCCTTCTGCCGTCTCTGGCCCAGGCATCCAAAGCAAAAGGTGCAGAATTATTGAATTTCCCAGCACTGCTCGGCTCTATCAGATTATTCAAGCATCCCCTGCCACAGGGGAGCTCCACCCTCAGCAAAACGCAAGAAATCCTACACACACCAGGGCTACTGTGACTTGTTAAGTACGGGTTTGCTTCGCATACCCCAATTTCCTTTCCAACAAGGCACCAAAAAAACATAACTGAGGAGCTATGGAATTCAGTGAATTATTAACTCCATCCTACCTATTAACCATTGCTCTCCGTTCCCTCCTGCCTTGCTGAAACCTCTCTTAAAGGTAGCAAAGCCATGCCAAAATCTGGTTTCACTTGCAGAGCAGTCAGGTGATGCGGACGGTTCTGGCTTTGAGTTAAAACACATTAAGCACAGTAATGATTAATCCAGAATCCTGGCACAAATTCATGATGAAACGTTCCTCTCATCACACCAAATTCACCTAAAGAGACCCTGCTTTCTGAAGGTCCCCCTGGAGGAACAGGACTGCAGGGGCAGGACCTCTGTGCACACCGGGGACAGCTCTTAACAAGGCAGAAAGAGGACACTGTGACCAGACGTTGCTCTCCGCACTCAGAAATGAAGCCCAGCTCAGCCACGCTGCGCTGCCCTTGGGACTGGCACAAGACAGCCAATGCAGCTCTGCCAGTCTGAGGATGGTTCAGAGTAGTGAAGCCAAACAGTTGGGGACCCCAGAAGGCACCCCTCACTGTGAGATCCTCACATCAGCCTGGCCCCATCTGCACGTGCCAGCCCAGGGCCCTGCACACTCAGCTGCGCCTCAGAAGACTGGGAGGGCTCAGTGACCGACACAAACTCCCTGTATGACCTCAGGCAACTCCCTACATCTCCCAGCACAAAGCTTTAACAGCCTTACCCAGTCGAAATCCCGGAAGACTTCCTTTTTCTCTTGCCTTGTCTATTTTTATTGTAAGATCCCGAGGATAAGATCTGAATGCTTGTGTTCATGACCCAGCCCTACGGGGTCCCAATCCTGCCCAGGGCACAGACACAACTCATACAAAAATCAATTCCTAGAGCTCTGCATCTTTCATGCAAGTCCATACGTACCATGGTATCAGGCAAAAGAGATACAAATGAATCTTAGCATTTTATATTTGTTGTTCTGGTACGTCTACATACAAAAAGCTGCTGCTTCATCACCCAGTGACTGGTAGCGGACAAGAGGCCTGAAAAAGCCGTGCTATGCTGTCAGGACAGAAAGTCTTTGGGTCCAATGTTAAAATCTCAGAATTTCCTCTGTACAATTTTAGAGGCATCTGCTGAAAGCAACTCGCCACTACCTCCTGTCACCAAAGTCCCTGGCATGCAGAGCAACACGAGACTGAGTGGCTCTTGCATTCCCATTGCTGTGCCCGGGTTTCATCAGTCAGCAGTGCTGACCCTCCTGTGCAGACACAAAAGCTGTCTGCTTAGACTGTTCAATATCAGAACCCTCACAGCAGGGATGCACCAACTAAAACTGTATGCGAGGACCTGAAATATGTGGATTCCCAGCTTCCCAAGACCCAGAAACTTGTCCTTGCAGTATGAGAGCCAAGGTACTTCACAGCCCACACATACTGACAGCCAAGTGGGATTTAAGAGCAGCCCTCACTCTGCTCATCACGGTGCATCTGAAGGGTGAGTGGGAAGGATTAAAACCTTCCTCTGCAAAAGTCAGGACCCGGTGCTGCAATGCCAAGACCTTCATCTATCTGTGGCCTATGCAGAAACTGAGTAAGAACAACACAAATCTCCCATGCTCTTTAATTCTGTAGATTAATTCAGTAATATAAATCCAATGGGTCCGTTCTTATGGTCACACCAGACACACACACTTGCCCCCGTGTTGATGCTTTGCCACCCACACTGCTGCGAACTCTCATCTTCCCTGCAGACGGCCAACAATGGCTTCACTACTGCCAGACAGTCCTAAACCTGTAAGAATTCAGACTCCAAGAAGCTAAAAGAAACAAGTGTAAATGTTGAGTTGCAGCCAGAAGGAGAATTGGGACCCATCCCTGCCACAGTAAGTTCAAGCTCCTGCTTGATTCAATAAAGAAAAAAAAATGCCACTGCTGAAATGTATTTTGCATTGTGAAAGACAGAAGCCCTCCCTCTGGAAGGCCGTGCTCCAGGCAGCAGGGACAGCAGAGACACGGCTCTGCACGCCCTTCACCAACTTTGAGCAGGCAGAGGATCAAGACATCCTCAAACTCCCTGCTGGAATTCTGAAACGCAGCCCCTAAGGAGGAGGAACGAGTCTCCTCATCCTCTACTCAGCCATCATTAAACAAACAGCTAACAGCGGGGATCTTGTAGCGCACTGCAGCCAAGAGCTACCGCCTGCCTGTCCCGCACCCGCAGCACGGTGCTGTCAGCAGCCCCGCAGCCACACGACTGGCTCGAGATGTGGGGTGACTCACGACACCCCTCCCCGGCAGCAGAGCACACCCTCACTGAAAGACACACGCAGCCCCACGGCTGACCGTGCAGAACCCACCCAGACAGCTGAGGTGCAAGGCAGGAAAGGAGATGGATGTGCAGGGGCTCGCCGAAGCCCAGACAAAACTCAAGTTGATCAGACTGCATGAAGCTTTGAGCAATCCAATCCAGTGGAAAGCGTCCCTGCTCGTGGCAGAGGGGTGGAACTGGACAGGTTTAGAGGTTCCCTCTAACCCAAACTATTCTGTGATTCCATGATGCTATGGAAACTCACGACTCCAGAGAGCCCACCTGTGACACCATGCTGATGCCAAGCACCACGACGGGTCCCATGGTGCTACAGCAACCACAACAGGCTGCCAGTTACCAGCCTGCTGGATGAAGGCACCCAGAGGGCTGCCTGGGGCCAAGGAACAGGGTCAGACTGCCAACCCTACTGACACCCATCTGCTAGATCCCCTGAGGTGTGGGCTGGCTGACCTGGGTGGGTGATTGGCACAAGAGAGCAGAAGTTGCCCTGCAGCTGAAGTCACATGGCAGCTGGTGAGATGAACACGGTGCATGGATGAGGTTGGATGCTTTGCGGAGAAAGAGCAGAGATGCTGGCAGCACTGCAGAGCCACCCTGCCAAGGGCAGCAAGTCCCATGAGCACAGCCGCAGCTTTGCTGAGGGGGATGAGCCTGTCCCAGCAGCACGGCTCTGGCCTTGCACTCCCCTCTCTGTACCTGCAGCCTGGGGCTGAACAGTTGCCTTCCCCAGGCTACTCCTGGTGAGAAAAACACTCCCAATCCTGTGTCCTTCTGCCCTGAAGAGCCCACAGGGAGCGCCCACGTCTGCCAGGAGCTGGCACCCAGGGTTGGAGTCAGTGCCAACTTCCCATCTGGAGCTGGGATGTCTCCATTTGGGAAACTGACAGCACTGCCTTGAAAGAAAAAAATAAAGTTGGGTAGAAAACAAAACTTCTTTTTTTTTTTTCCAGCTGCTTTAAAAGAAAAAGGAATGGTTCTCCAGCTACGCTAACATAGTGAGATCCTGCTGGCTATGGGACCTGCCACACAGAACACAACAACAAAGCCCAAGGCTCAGTGTTTAGCTCGCAGAAGGATCGCAGGGAGAGAAGGGCAGGATCGAGGTTACCAGTAACTCTGCCAAGGTGAGTAGACAGGTGTTTTGCTGCCCCGCCACTACCTTGCACAGAGCGGAGATTCAGCTTGCTGAGAGCTGGCACGGGATGAGGTTTTGCTGCCTTCTCATGAGGATGGCAGAGCACCGAGCAAGTAGGAATTGCAAATCCAGGGCATTTATCCAACAGTCAAGCATTTAAGCCCTCCACAAGCATTTAATTCCCATAAATAATCGCTACAATACTCCTGTGAGGCAAGAAAGCAGCAGCCCCAGTGCTCAGGGAGGGGAGACTGAACGCAGATGAATCAATGACAGCCCAGCCCACACAACCAGGGTCAGAACTGAAAACAAAACCAAGAAGTTCCGCTCTCCCCTCTGCATTCCAGCTGTTAGACAACACTGCCCCCAGTAGCTCGGCTTTCTTCCCAAACTAAGGTATACACTTGAATTCCCTGATCTCAGAGGGGAGGAGGACAGTGGGGGAAGGCAACCCTGGCCTTAAGCATATTGCGTTCAGCCTCCATGGTTGCTGTGGGACTTCACAATTTCCAGGAACTAAGAGGCTCCCCAATAAACACACCAGCTCCACTGCCACTTCCCTTCCCCAGGGAAGTCTTGCCCCATCCATGGAGGTGTTCAAGGCCAGGTTGGATGGTGCCTCAAGCGGCCCAATCCAGTGGGAGGTGTCCCTGCCCATGGCAGGGTGGTTGGAACTGGATGATCTTTAAGGCCCCTTCCAACCAAAACCATTCTATGATTCCATGGGAATCAATAGTGGTGGTCAGTGTGCACAGAGAGAAAAAGGTTCTTCATGTTGCTGATCAGACTAACCACCTGTAGCAGGAGAGGATCTGGAGCAGGGCTGCACACTCTCCAAAGCTCTGGTCCTCTCCAAAGACTTATGATATATCTTCCCCAACTATCTAGAGAGCGTATCTAGTTCAGGGGAAGCTTCACATCCGTGTGAGCGGGGGTGTTGGAGATTAATTTCCAGACCTAATCGCCTCTCCCAGTTCCCTCTGAAGTTATGGGATCAAGCTCCAAAGTTGGATGCGTCACAGCAAATCCACAGGAAGACAGGATGCAGCAGTGCGCTTTGCTGGCTTGTTTTAGAGATCTGATGGCAAGCTGTGATTGACCCTTTAAATGCTGCAAATTCCAGCTGGAGCCACATAATAACCCTCCAGCCCGGCCAGCTGCGTAACGTGGGTCACTACGCCCAGCACAAAGCAAATTCAAGGTGATACAGCTTAAACCGTGCACTGCACCAGATGCAACCCATGCACATCATAGAATAGAATCATACAATGGTTTGAATTGGAAGGGACCTTAAAGATCATCTAATCCCACCCCCTGCCATGGGCAGGGACACCTCCCACTGGATCAGGGACCCTGAGACCCATCCAACCTGGCCTTGAACCCCTCCAGGGATGCGGCAGTCAACACTTTCCTGGGCAACGTAGGCCAGGGCCTCCCCGCTCTGGGTGTGAAGAAAGTTAAACAGTCCAAGGACAGAGATGTTGCTCCCTTCAGTCTACTCTCCTGCAAGCACTGGAAAGGCAGAAAACTTGTCGAGTAACAGCTAATTGCTGGATGCAATCAGTGACAACAGGGGCAGCAGCAAGGGCCAAGGGTCTCAGCATTCACTCTGGCTGTTGGGCAGCTAAAGTTATGCTGCGTTGTACGGAACACAGATTCAAGAACCAGTGATGCCCTGGCACTCCCTGCAAAAGCCAGGGTGTGTCTGCTCTTTGAATTCAAACAGGGGAATTGTGCTGAGCCAGTCCAGCAGAGCTCCAGTACCACCCAGGCAAGTGGAGCTTTTCTTCCACGGTGCTGCCCCAACACAAGCCATGCCCCACAACAGCTTTACTGCACAAAGGGGCTGCGGTTGTCATTTTTCCTTTTAATTCAGTAAAGCCACTACTACTTTCTTCTCCTCTGAACCCAATCCACCACAACTTAGCTACAGAGGATTTTCCTAATCCAGCTGAATGACTAAGTCTCACCCTTGGCCCCTTCCAGCTTTTGTCTGACCACCTCAGTTTTGTCTACACTAATTTTTTTGAGACCTCAGATACAAACTTTGCACTGACCCATGCAATCAGAGATTGCAGATCTAGGCAGAGTGCAGTTCATAAAGCCAGTGACTTCATGCTTCTCCCTCTGTAGGAGTAAAATAATGTTCCCACACTCTGATAGGAACCTTTGATCTGCACAGATTTAATTCATTACTTATGAATCTCTGGCCAGCACACTTTGCTCATTTGATTGGCTCTCCCCTTGCAGTTCTTCTCCTTGCCCAGGATGACCAGGAACCTTTTTAGTCACGACATAGTGAAGCAGCCGAGAAGGGATCCCGACCAACAGCTTCACCAATCTGTTGCTAATATAACGGGTCCTCTTCCAGATAATCACCCAGGTAGCAGTAATGAGCCACTCTCTCCAATTGCTTTACAGAGGGCTGGTCGGGAGAAGAGATGTTGTCCAATGGAACCTCTTCTCCCAGGGAATCACACGGCATCATATTTTGGATGAGTGCTTTGTTTGGTTTTAGGAAACAGGAGATTTCTTTTTAATTATGCTATGCTTAGGTGCAAGGGCAGTTTCGTGATGCAAATCACAGAGAAGTCACGACGTGGCCTGCTGGAGTCATTTATGAATCTGGAATGGCAACAGCTCTGCTAGCACCTCAAAGTGCCCACATCCTAAGCTTATGCTTTTGCAGGATTGTTTGGACCACCTCCAGATCCTGGGTAAGAGCTTTGCTGTGCCTATGCCACCAGATCCCAGAGGAAGTACAGTAAGACTAAATACTAAAGGTGCCAGTTGATTGCTCTTTCCATACCCAAACTCCTCCTTTTGAAAACTCACTCTTTCCAGAAAGCTTTCCAATCATTTTCATCTGGGGAGGGGTGAAGCACAAGTCTCTGCCAAGGGCTAGCTCGACGCTCCAGGCAGCGCATGCTGCTGACTGCCCCAGCCCTGGCAGAGCACAGCTCCTTCCACAATGCTCTGGGCGACAACACAAGACACTGTCCCAAAAACCTTGTCCCACACCTCCTCCTGAGGAAGAAATCCAGCTTAGAGGTGTCTGAGACAGTGAAAAGCATAGTTAAGTGAAGAGAATGTGGCTGCAACATTTTTCTTGGAGACTCTCTTCTGCATCTCACTGTGGTTGCCAGCTGTTCCTTCAGGTCTCTAAGCCCCAGGAGAGGAAACGCGGCACACGCTCTGCGCTGGGAGCACATGGCGCAGGATGGGGTTTGTGATTATTATTCTTATCACCCCGTGGACCGCCTGGCACCGCCTGCAGAGCGTGGCTCAGATGGTTCTCTCCTCTCACAAACAACCACACAGGCGCTGCATGTGAAAGCCATTAAAGCAACAGCACAGAAGCAACCCAGGAGGCAAAACCCTGTGAACATTTCCACACTGACAGCACGATGGACCCTGCTGCCAGAAGGACACCAAGGTGCCAGCACTGGGCTGCATACAGGTGCTGCCGAGGAGCCATGTGTGTCCCCTCAAAGTTAACGCTTGTGTTGCCAGCTCTCCTGAAAGCTCCACAAACCACAGGTAGACCCCAGAGAGCCACGGTCCAGGGCCTGTGTGCCAGCTCTGATGTCCTGCTCTTGGGAACATGGCATATGGGAGCATTGGCAATGGAGACAGGAATGGGAACAGCTGGATTTTCCAAGCCACACGTGGAAAGGCTAAGCTGTATTCCACTCCTAAAACACAACCAGCCCAGCTGTGAGGCTAGCAGATGAGCAGAGGAGTCTAAAAATAGCCACTTCTGGAGTGCTCTTTCAAGCAACGTGAGGTTGCCCTGCAAAAATAAACACACAATAAGGAACTCTCGTGGGGTTGTGCTGAGCTATTGGAGGGACTGAGGTGCTCACGTCACTGTAGGTAGAAGACGTGTCCCCTGGCTCACAGCCCTGTGTCCAGGCTCTGTCTATAGCACACACAGCTCCACACACGGTCCCTGGTGGGACGGGACACAGATGCTTTCACCAACCTGACCTAAACCAAAATCCACACGCTTCAGGCCGGGCTCAGGACTCACTCCACCCCCTTCCCGAGGCGTGGCTTTCAGAGGGAATCTAACAACTTTGGCCAACATAACTCGAGCTTTCCCAGGCTTAGCTGTTCCTCGGGATCCTCCCTCAGGAGGGCTCAACCCACGCCCCAGATCCTCTTTTTTAGAGAGCCACTCCCACTGCTCCCTAACCCTGAAGCATTTGCTCTAGCAGAACCTATTTAACCCATTCCCAGCAGGATCTATGCCCCCTGACAGGGCAGGGGAAGGTGGGAATCCCCCACGGGCCCCAACATCAGGGAGAAGAAGGAGAGGCTTCGCTGCCTGCCTCAACCAAAACAGCAGGGAAAATTACTCTTCTGCTCCAGGAGCTGCGGAATTCCTCTTCCCAGCGAGTGGAGCCCAGCACAGCACTGATCCCAGGGCCGAGGTCCTGCCAGGGCATGTTGCAAGCGAGTTGTGAAGAGGCCATTGCTGGGGACCTGGAAGTATCCGTAGCAATGTCTTTCCAGGGAGGTGGGCATGGGCTCAGCCAGGACTACAAATCAAATCCCACCCTGGAAAAGCGAGTTTCAAACCAGCGACAGGACCTCACAGCTTCAGTGCACACACCCCAAAATCACATTGCACAGAGCCAAACGTGCTTCTGGATACAGAAGTGCATAAGAGGGCAGGACCCAAGTCCCTCAGCTGCCACTAGAAGGAAAAAGGGCACGGTGTGGTGTCCTGGTACAATCCCTAAGGAACTGGACCAGGCTGGTTGGGTCCTGGCTTGGATCCATAACCCATGTCACGACAGATCGTCCCACAGGTTCATCAGCCACAAGAGCTGCTGTAGCCCATCAGCAAGTCCAGCTTTCCCCTGGCTGTGTCCACACCAGCACCTCTGCAGTGGGAAAAATGCGTCCATCGCGTCCCGACATGGCTCACACACACAGACACACAGTGAAAAGTGCCGTAGGTGGGAGACTGAGTACCACAAAGCAACCATCATCGCTTCCGTGCACCAAGTACGATTACCAAACCAGCATATTGCACCATCTTAACACGGGCTGCTAACTGAATTCAAAGTGACGCTGGATTAAACACAATAACACAAGCCTGGACACCACATCCAAAACTTCATTTTCAGTCTCAGCTTATTAAAGTTTTTACTAAGACAGGAAGCCAGAGATACACTCATTCCTGACCTGAGGGTAACAATTTTTACTGTTAGACAGGCAGAAAACAGCGGACTGAAAAATATTATGCTTTGATTTGATTTTCTCTGTTTAAGCCCAGTGGCAGCATAATCATCAAAATGGATGCGGTCTTTTGGGGGAAAGGAACGGGTCTGAAAGTCAGGACAGAATCCATCTCCTGGTCACAGCTCCTATAATACAGACGGTCAACTTGCATGTTGTCGATGCTATTCCTGCTGATAGCTATCCCTACAAAAATAGGAGTGGCTGTAATCAGGTTTTTGCTTTTTGTGCTCTTTGCAAATCAAGAGCCCCTGTTACATTTCAATTTGATTTTTAGTTGCGGCAGAGATGCCAACTTAGCTTCAGTATCTAAGCAAGCACCAGGCCTTGAAGGTGATAAACAGGTGAATATTTTACCGTCAAGGCAGGCTAGGAAGTGAGGGCCAGGGAGGTCTGATGGGAAGGGGACAGGCAGTGGCCATCAGCACAGCCCTGTCATGCAGGGAGCAGGAGCTGCAAGGGGAGCACGGTCAGGAGCTCCGCGGTCACTGCAGCATTCAGCCCTTAAACCCAATCCCAGCAAAGCCTGGAGAGAAGTGTGGGTACATGGGAGTGGGGATGAGTGGACTGAGCGAAAGATGAGCTGATGGGGGTAGCAGCTGTTCCTCCCAAAGCCAACAGCACCGTAAGTGCAGCCCACGAACAGAGCTGCCATATTTTCACTCTGGAAGAGAAAGAAATTGTCTCTTTGAGCCTGACACTGACTGCCCAAATGGTGCTGATGGCTACGGAAGGACTCGTTCACAAGTGCCGTGTTCCCCCTCACTCCTGTGTGTCCTCCACTCCTCAAGGTAAGAGCAAGCACCTCTATCTGTGCAGCTCCCAGCCCGCTCCCGCTCTGGCACTAGCAAGCATAGGTTTTCCGAAGCTGTCCTTCTTCCACACCCCCTCACTTATTCACTTCTTACAACTCCAAGAAATGTTTGGGGACACATGGGGTAAATAAGATACAAACATCAAGGGGCACTGCAACAATCAATTGAAGGACAAGAAAGCTTGAAGAAATGGAGAAAGGATGACACACAAACCACGGTGTGAAAACCACAGCATTTTAAGAGAGAAAACAAGGAATCCCAGTGAACTGCAAATAGAGAGAGCAGCATTAACAACCCATGCGAGTCCATTGAACCTTGTTTTCTGATTGAGTAATTGTCCTTTTAACGCCCGTCTTTGTAAGAGCAGAGTGAAAGCAACTGGATGACACAGGAGAGATCTAGCAGGGCTTGCCAGCAGCGGAAGAGGAGGATCGGACCCACACTTCTACTACTACAGGGTAAAGCCACACACGGAAAGACACCACCAGTAAACTTAAACGTTGCAGGAAATACAGACAAAAATGAATGCAAACCGTGCCTCATAAAAACAAATACACTCATGCCAAAATAACCCAAAAAATGAGATAAGCAAAGACACGGTTTTCCTTTCTCTGAATGGGCGACAAGGGTACAGAGTGGGCATCCTTGACAGCTCTTTCCTTAGTTCAGCAGAGCTGGAAGTGCTCAGCTACAGTTTCTCAGTGTTTGGTTTTCTCTCACCACCAAGACTTGTAGGTTTTGCAGATTCCAAAATCTTTAAATGTAGGGCTGATATTAAGGACCCAGGGCACCTCGATGCTGCTCGGGGTTATCATCGCAGCTTTTGCCAGGGAGCAGGAATGCTGTCAAACGCCACCTCACTGGGAGATGCCTCTTCTCACACAGCAGGACGCTTGTGTTAACACATTTTAAACACCACCAAAAAAGGCCAAGTTTTAATTTTAAAAAGGGTACATTTCTCAGTCACAGGAACTGTGCTCTAACTCCTCTGCAGCTTTAGGAAGGAGCATGATAAAGAGCCTGGACCTCCTGCTCACCCGTCACTGTAACGGCGTAGTGGGGACACTACATGAACACGGAACACTGTGCTCTGACAGAACAACACAGAATCGCCCCCTTGTTCAGTGCTTTAACTATTGCTACCATTTCCTTACAGGCTGCCTGCTCCCTTCCCAGGGCTGCACAAATCTCACTCCCAAAATATTTATCTAGCACCTCATTTGGACCCTTTTCCCCCTCCAAGATATCTTACAAAAGAGAAACACAGCCTTGTTTTCACTCGGCATTCAGCTTCTTGCAAGAAGGACATTCCAAGACGTTTAAGTTTTTTTTAGGAACAGAAGTAAAGGTATTTTGCCTTTGTGGATGGGACGCTACTGCACAGACATGCTGCTGCTTGTTTTTAGCAGAACTGGACTGTAGTTTTAATCGGATTTTTACCCCTCTGATAGCTTTCAAAGATAACTTGAGCCCTGAAAATGCTTTTACTGCCTCACATCACAATACCAAAAGCTACCGATCGTCATCAACTCTAGAAGTTTAAAATACTGCAGACTGTAGGCTCCTGATTCATACAAGCTGTTTATTTTAAGGTTTGCTTAGGTGAAGTCACCAGCCAGGCAGTGCAATCCCAGGGCTCACTGCCAAATCCACAAAAAACCCACTGGGTTTGGGATGAGAATCATGACCCCAAAACTGCACAGCTTCTGCAGGAGCATGGTGACAGCACAGCTCCTCTGAGCTTGTTCACCTTTTCTCCTTCTCACCCCCCCCCCCAAAGAGTACTCCACATTAACAATGGAAAAAGAGGGGAGTTTCAACTCGACTCCCATAAATCAAGACTCTAATCTCCACTTCAAAAGCATCACAA
>WAAB01010292.1:180416-198007 GCA_013389865.1 Piaya cayana
ATGTTTGGGGACACATGGGGTAAATAAGATACAAACATCAAGGGGCACTGCAACAATCAACTGAAGGACAAGAAAGCTTGAAGAAATGGAGAAAGGATGACACACAAACCACGGTGTGAAAACCACAGCATTTTAAGAGAGAAAACAAGGAATCTCAGTGAACTGCAAATAGAGAGAGCAGCATTAACAACCCATGCGAGTCCATTGAACCTTGTTTTCTGATTGAGTAATTGTCCTTTTAACGCCCGTCTTTGTAAGAGCAGAGTGAAAGCAACTGGATGACACAGGAGAGATCTAGCAGGGCTTGCCAGCAGCGGAAGAGGAGGATCGGACCCACACTTCTACTACTACAGGGTAAAGCCACACACGGAAAGACACCACCAGTAAACTTAAACGTTGCAGGAAATACAGACAAAAATGAATGCAAACCGTGCCTCATAAAAACAAATACACTCATGCCAAAATAACCCAAAAAATGAGATAAGCAAAGACACGGTTTTCCTTTCTCTGAATGCCCGACAAGGGTACAGAGTGGGCATCCTTGACAGCTCTTTCCTTAGTTCAGCAGAGCTGGAAGTGCTCAGCTACAGTTTCTCAGTGTTTGGTTTTCTCTCACCACCAAGACTTGTAGGTTTTGCAGATTCCAAAATCTTTAAATGTAGGGCTGATATTAAGGACCCAGGGCACCTCGATGCTGCTCGGGGTTATCATCGCAGCTTTTGCCAGGGAGCAGGAATGCTGTCAAACGCCACCTCACTGGGAGATGCCTCTTCTCACACAGCAGGACGCTTGTGTTAACACATTTTAAACACCACCAAAAAAGGCCAAGTTTTAATTTTAAAAAGGGTACATTTCTCAGTCACAGGAACTGTGCTCTAACTCCTCTGCAGCTTTAGGAAGGAGCATGATAAAGAGCCTGGACCTCCTGCTCACCCGTCACTGTAACGGCGTAGTGGGGACACTACATGAACACGGAACACTGTGCTCTGACAGAACAACACAGAATCGCCCCCTTGTTCAGTGCTTTAACTATTGCTACCATTTCCTTACAAACCTGCTCCCTTCCCAGGGCTGCACAAATCTCACTCCCAAAATATTTATCTAGCACCTCATTTGGACCCTTTTCCCCCTCCAAGATTTCTTACAAAAGAGAAACACAGCCTTGTTTTCACTCGGCATTCAGCTTCTTGCAAGAAGGACATTCCAAGACGTTTAAGTTTTTTTTAGGAACAGAAGTAAAGGTATTTTGCCTTTGTGGATGGGACGCTACTGCACAGACATGCTGCTGCTTGTTTTTAGCAGAACTGGACTGTAGTTTTAATCAGATTTTTACTCCTCTGATAGCTTTTAAAGATACCTTGAGCCCTGAAAATGCTTTTACTGCCTCACATCACAATACCAAAAGCTACCGATCACTGTCAACTCTAGAAGTTTAAAATACTGCAGACTGTAGGCTCCTGATTCATACAAGCTGTTTATTTTAAGGTTTGCTTAGGTGAAGTCACCAGCCAGGCAGTGCAATCCCAGGGCTCACTGCCAAATCCACAAAAAACCCACTGGGTTTGGGATGAGAATCATGACCCCAAAACTGCACAGCTTCTGCAGGAGCATGGTGACAGCACAGCTCCTCTGAGCTTGTTCACCTTTTCTCCTTCTCACACCCCCCCCCAAAGAGTACTCCACATTAACAATGGAAAAAGAGGGGAGTTTCAACTCGACTCCCATAAATCAAGACTCTAATCTCCACTTCAAAAGCATCACAACACTAAGGAGGTGTCAGAATAGTAAACGTTTGCAAGGGAAAGTCAGAAAATCTTTATGGGGTTCATTTCCAGTTGAAGAACAAAAGAGGCGATACCAGCTCAGAGACCAGCTACACGAACATAATCCAGGAGCCCTAAAAGCAGAGCAGTTGAAAAGAGCTCAGATCAGAGCATTTCACAGAGGGAGAAACTGTGGAGGGCAAATGCTGCCACTCAAAGAGCAGTGCTCTTGGAGCACGGCTTTTATGTTGCGGATTGCAGATTATTTGGAAAAAAACAGACTTTGCTCTTGATTCCAGACAGACTTCGAGTTAGACTTCAAGAACCTGACTCCGGCAATGGGAGAGGGCCAATACTCCCACCCAGCCTGCCTGGAGACTGCTTCCAGCTAGGTATGCAGCGTCTGCAAGCAGCAGAGCTCATTTCCTTAGCGATCCTTTGGATGGTGCGTTCCTTCCATGCTCCTGGTAACAGCGCTGCCGAAGCTGGCATGTATTTCTTCAAAGTTGCTACGTCCGTAACGTCGCACACGAGAGGAATTCATTTCCTCGGCCTTACAGCTGGAGGAACAGTATCGCAACAGCGAGCACAGGCGCCTGCCGCAGAGCCAGGGAGCTGTGGTGATGGAAGCATTCAGAACTCAGCCTTTTAAAACCAGTTTTCAAGCTAACAACAACAAAATGGTTTGTTGGAATATTAAAAAAATGCTTTCTTCTAATGAGTGAGTAGATGGCAAATCATTAAAACCACTATTTATCAGTCAGGGAATATGAAATGAATAGACAAAACCACTTCTGTAACTTCACTGTGCCATGAGCCAGTCCCTCTCATCCGGACAGAAAGCAATCTGTAGATCCATCATGGTTTTCATGACATTGGAAGCACTGCTTTCCTGTCATCGGGAGGTCAAACAGGGCAGTAAACGTCTCCCCAAAGGAACCCCATATGCCACAGCAGACGCATCAGCACATCTTACACCAGTCAGCACATCACCAGCACACACTTCAGCTGAGCCGTGTCTGCCCCAATCCCAATGACACGCACCCCTCAGCAGAGCAAAGCTCTTCTCCTCACCACGCTGCTCTCAACAGTGCTGTAAACAAACAGTTCTCCATACAAATCAGAGGAAGATGTCACTATCCTGCCATTCCCATCCATCTGCTTCAGCATTTCCCCTTCTCATATTCTGGGCATTTTGTTTCGTGATCTGCAAGAGCTTTATGTCCAACTTTGTGTTGTCATTGCTTAAAAGGATCTAATGCAAAATGTTCTGGGAGCTTTTACAACTCGATGCCTCTGAACAACGATAACATAAGCAGTCTCAAACACTTAGTACTGAAATTAATAATCCTGCAAACACACTGTAATAGCCCCAATTCCTTAAAAGGCCAAATGAAGGAGTTCTTGTCAAAGTCCTTAGAAGGATGCTCTATGAGCGACCAGCAAAGTGCTGGCACATTCCACCTCTGTCGTAACGGCACATACAGCCTCCAGAGCCGTAGATCCCCGTGTCTAACTGACAACAGATAACGCAACATCAGAAACCCCTTAATAAAATTCAGCCTTTCCCAGTTAGGGACTTTCTGCAACAAACAGCTAGTTTGTTTGGAAAACTTTAAACAAATCTTGTATGAAAACAGTCAGAAAACACCTTGTCCACTGGGTTCAGACATGCAGATTTTCCTGAAGTTAGTCCAGATACGTCTCACCAACCTACAGTTTAATCTTTACTGTGGTTCTTTAAAACTTCTGCAGTATCGCTTCATCTGTATTACACTAAAAAGTGGAACTAAGAATATCCATACAGAAAAACAGACCCTTAACTTATTGAAATACCCGCAGACATTAGTTCACATGAGATTTTTCTACTGCGCCGGGCCCCACGTCAGCAATCCTACGTGAATCACTCAATGCTTTTGACTCCTCAAGCACAGAAAAGTTGCCTCCTGAGGAAAACAAATTTAAGTTCAATAATAAAATTTTAAAACCTCATTCTTCCCCTACGTCTGTTCTTTACGTCACACAATAACTTTATTTAAGTGACCAGGCCCTCGGGCCACTCCAACGCTCCTCCAAGAAACATCCCTTTCTGACTGAAAGGACATCTGGATACAAACCCAAGCGTTGCCCTATCCTCACGCTTCCACGGGAACATTTTTAATTAAACTTGTTAATTGAGAGTTTTGCCTTTACTGTTAACAGAACAGTGTTTAAACCATGTCCAGCTGCTCACTGGAAATACCAAGACGACACCATTCTCCTGCCATTTCCCCCAGAAACGCAGCTGCCAGCACAAACCCTCCAGCACCGCAAACCCCCATGTCTCAGCGTTCCCCAGGAACTATCGCGGGGGTCTCCGGGGCGGCCGGGTGCCCCAGACCCCAGCAATCTTCCCAGAGGACCCGGTCTGGGCCAAATCCCCAAAACGCTCCTCCAGGCGTGAGGCCAAGCACAGCCCCACAGTCAGGACTCGGGGAGCCTTGCAGACGGGGCTTTGGTGGAGACCCTCGCACTTAGGTCTCAGAGACCCTCACGGGTGAGACCTTGAGGAGACCCTCAGGGACGGGGCTTTGCTGGGGGAAGAACCTCACAGGCAAGAATCTGGGGGATTCTCAGCCCTGCCCTGTCCGAAGCAGCAGAGCCCCTCTCCCCGCTTTCCCCCGTATTCACGGCTCCCCAGCCTTCCCTGGTTCCCCCCAGTTCTCCCTGGTACTCATAGACCCGGTCTCCCCCCGGTTCTCCCCAGTAATCACAGCCCACCCACCCCTCCCCCGTTTCCCCGGCCCCCCTCGGTTGTCCAGCCCCTCCCCGGTACTCACAGCACGTCGGTGCCGGGCCCCCCCCCGCCGGGGGAGCCGTCGGTGCTGCGAGCGGGGCGGTCACGGGTGGGTTCCGCCACCGCCGCCGCCGCCGCCGCCGCCCCCCCGCACAGCAGGGAGCAGAGCAGCCACCAGCCGACCGGCGGCAGCCGGGATGCGGGGCCTCCATTCCCCAAAGGCATCGCTCCCTACGGGCACGGCATGGCCCCGGGCCGCCGCCGCTCGCCCCGGCCCGGCCCGGCCCCGTTTCCGCGCTCAGCGCGCGCCCGGCATGGCGGCTCCCCCGGCGCGGGCTGCGCGCGCCCGCCCCGTCGCGGAGCCACGCCCACCGCCACGCCCCACTTCGAAGACAGGCCCTCTCCCTGGAGACCACGCCCCATGCCATAAAACCACGCCCATATAGGCGCCCCGCCCAATGTGTGAGGCCGCGCCGCCGAGAGAGCCACGCCCTCATGATCTAACCCACGCCCATCGCGTTCCAAGCCACGCGGCGGCAGGCGGCGGAAGCCACGCCCCCTTTGGAGACCGCGCCCCTGCCCTCGATGAAATCCACGCCCCCACCATGGAAGCCACGCCTATAGCAGTCCTGCCATAGAATCCACGCCTCCAAGCGTCACGCCCCCTTATGTAAGCCACGCCCACTCGGAAAGTCTTATTAAATCCACGCCCACACACGCCCTGACACTTAAACCACGCCCCCTGCGGGTGATGGGGTGTCACTGCAGGCCCCACGAGGCTGCCGAGAGTCATGCGATGGTTTGGGTCAGAATGGACCTCACAGCCCACCCAGACCCCTGCCATGGGCAGGGACACCTCCCACTGGATCAGGGGCTCCGAACCCCATCCAACCTGGCCTTCAACCCCTCCAGAGTTGGGGCAGCCACCACTGCTCTGGGCAACCTGGGCCAAGGCCTCCCCACCCTCACAGGAATACATTTCTTCCTAAGATCTCAATCTCCCCTCATGATAAAGTTGTTAAGGTTGGAAAAGGTCTCAGATCATCCCGTCCAACTGTTAGCTCAGAACTACCCTTCCTGCTAAGCTGTGTCCCCAGGTGCCACATCCACACGCATTTTGAACCCTTCCAGGGATGGAGACTCCTCCACTGCCCTGGGCAGCCTCTGCCAGGGCTTCACCATTCTGTCAGTGAAGAAATTTATTCCTAATATCCAATCTGAACCTGCCCTGGCCCAACCCGGGGCCTGGTGTCGTTCCCCCCAGCGCCTTGTCCCGCTGACACCGTGGTGCAAGCCGGGCTCTGGTTTTCCTTAGCCAAACACTGAATGAGCCTTCAAGAAGCAGCCCAGCAGCCTCTGATTTCACTCCTTGGCACAGGACTTAATGTATGTGAGAATTTACTTTCCAAAAAACATTTTGTGCCTTTTGGAGCAGTCAGACTCATCGTCCTTCCCATGATGTATTGTGCCCAGAATAGCTCAGTGGTTACTACTACCTCATGTGACTGTGAGGGACTTATTTCCGCTCCCTCAATTGTAATTTGTTTTTCTGGGGGGTTATTTCCTTTTTTCTGTACTGATGCCCATATTTTTTTCAGATAACAGCGAAGAGACAGTCTCCCATGTACAGTTCATAATCAGCAGCTGAGATCACTCCTGTGATCCAACAGATGTAAATGAAGTTCAGGGCTCTCCCCCAAAAGCCAGAGCTGCCAAGCTGTAAGGAAGGCAACGAGCAGGGAAATCATTGAGAGAGTGGGAAGGAAGACAGCAAATCTCCATACAGCGGCACGGGAATAATTTATTCACTTGGAATTGCAAATTTTGGTCTGGAGGAAGGTCTTGTCACTGAGTTGGGATGAGTTTTAACAGACAAGCTGCAGAATATGATGGAAGTGGAAAAAGTACTTTGAGGCTGGGAGGCTGTTGTGTGCTGGGAGGCTGGGAATGGCTTGTTGTGGAGAAGGGATTCTTCTGGTTCCTCCTACTGGCGAGCAAACAGGGAGTTTCTCAACTCTGTTTACTCGAAGCGGAATTAAAACCCCAAGTTAGAGGGTGTTAATTCTCCCTGTGCCACCACTCCTGCAGGCTGAACGCACCCAGAACATCAGCAAGAGAGACACCGTTGTCAGCAAAACATGATGGAGCTGTGGCTGGGCAAGAATGTTGCTGCTGCCTCCAGGCCCCTCCAGCCAGATCCCAAAAGCACTGCAGATGCCTTCAGTGGCACCCGGGCAGCCTTGAAACCCTGCAGTCGTGGTCAGACCATGCAGCACCCCGTTTCCTGTATTTCTGTGCATTACAGCACTGTTTCACTCATGCCTGTCAGTCCGTGTTCCCTGTGCCGTGTACAGCACCTGGCACACTCTGAAAAAGTCCTCTGCATGGGCACTGTGTTGTGTAAAGGACATGATGGGAGCTGCTTTTGGAACAGAGCCTGGGAGCAGGGCTCTTCCCTGCCCTCCCCTGCTGCCCTTTCATAGAATCAGTCACAGAATGGGCTGGATTGGAAAGAACCTCAAAGCCCGCCCAGTCCCACTCCCTGCCATGAGCAGGGACACCTCCCACTGGATCAGGGGCTCCAAGCCCCATCCAACCTGGCCTTCAACCCCTCCAGGGATGGGGCAGCCCCCACTGCTTTGGGCAACCTGGGCCAGGACCTTCAACCTTCACAGCAAACCATTTCTTTGTAACACCTCATCTCAGTCTCCTCTCTTTCACCTCAAAACGTGGTCCTGTCCTTGCCCTCCCTGCACAAGAGCCCCTCCCCAGCTTTCCTGAAGCCCCTTTCATTGAAGCTACTCTAAGGTCTCCCTGAAGCCTTCTCTTCCTCAGGCTGAACATCACCAACTCTCTCAGCCTGTCCTCGCACAGGAGGTGCTCCAGCGCTCATATCATCTCTGTGGCCTCCTCTGGACTTGCTCCAACACCTCTGTGTCATTCCTGTGCTGAAGACTCCAGAACACAAAACCCAGTGCCCCCCTGATTGGGATGGACCCGTCACTGTGCAGGGCAACATCCTGGCTTGGTCACAAAGAGCGGAGCCATCTCACACCATGTCCTGAGCAGCTTTAATCTGGCATCAGCCTTCCCACTGCATGGCTGCAGCTGCTGGACACAGAATGCTGTGGGCAAGGCAAGGAGTCATCAGCCAAACACCCAAACACCGCTGTCCCGGCAGCGTGCCCACAGCCATGGGTCAGAGGGGAGACCACCCAGCTTCTCCTAGGGGGCTGGAAGAGGGATCCTCAGCACCTGGGTCTGTGCTTGGGGCACACAGGTGTCCTTAGTGCTGGTTTCAGCTGTTGGGGGCTGAACTGAATCAGCTGTGCTGGCACAAACCCCTCCTGGGCTTTTTCTGGATCATTTCTGTGGACAGGTTCGGCTCAGGAAGTGAATTTATTCACAGAATCACCAGGTTGGAAGAGACCCACCAGATCATCAAATCCAACCAGCCATCCACACTGATCATTTTCTCCCACTTGACAGAGCATCAACGCAAAACTGGGCCTTTCTGCTCTGTATCGAATTGGTAGCAATTCTGCATTTATTTACCAAACATTCTTTCAAAGCGAACAAAGCTTCATGATTTCTCTCAGTGAATTTTCCAGCGTTCGGGGCTTTGAGGTCCTTGGCTGATGAAAGGACTCTCCCTTCAGGCTGAACCTGGAATCTCTTGGTTTCTGGCCCTGGGTGCTCTCTGCCTGCTCGCACCCAGCTCCTGGTGAGCACTGTGCATGACGAGGGGTTTAATGCTGCTTGGGATTTTCCCATTTATGGGTCCCTGCCTGCCAGCAAAGGCAAGGTCAGAGGGGTTGCTGTGACTGGAGAAGGGATGGGGACAGAGTTTGTCCTCAGACACTTGTTAATCACAAACTTCCCAGGGACCGTGCTTAGTGCTGTGAGCCTCAGCTGAGAGCTGGCTACACACTGGCAGCATTTGAATTCTCCCCATGGGCTCTGGGACAGGGGCCAGGCAGCAGGGCTAGTGGGGCAGGGGGATTTCAGCCAAGAGGCTGGCCTTATGTCACTTTTGGTCACCACATAGCCCCATCCCCAGAGAGGTGATTATGCTGAAATCCCTTCTTCCAGCTGCAGGCACATCCTTGCTGGCAGCAGGGACAAAACAGCTCATGTCTTGTTTCTTGTGTTGCTGGAAAAGCCCAAAGTGCAGGGGTGGGCAATAACCGATTCAGCCGGGGATAAGGTGGCGAGCTCTGGCTGCAGGAACCGGGACGAGGGCAGCTCTGGGTGTGCAGTGGGTGCCCCGTGGGTGTCTGACCTTGCTGCTCCAGGACAGACCTTGGGATGTGACCGGCCGGGGCAGCAGGCAGCAAGGCAGCATCAACACCCATCCTGCTGCAGCACCGTCCCCTCAAAATTGCTGCTGCTCTGGGCCTGTTGCTATAGCAATGCCGATGTCGCAGCACTGTCAGGAGGCATTGCGGTGCCGGAGCTGGCATCTTTCATTGAGGCAAGTGGAAGGCATTCTGGGTGATAGCTGAGTAAAAAGTCCGGGAGCAGCCAGAGCTGCTCGTTTCCTCTCCAAGGTGGCTCCGGGAAGCTGTGTCCCCTTTCCCTCACCTCTTGCATCCACCATCATGTCAACACCCTGACCTGCATAAGAGGAAGGTGCCCAGCCTGCTGCAGAGAACACAGGAGAAGCATTGCCTGTACCAAGACTGGGTCCTGTTTCCTCTGCAGATGCCATCAGTGAGAGAGGGTGATGGCTCAGGCTTCCCCTTCCCTCTGCAAAGCAACCCCCGTAACTGTTTGCACCCAGAAAATGGGGTGCAGCAAACACACTGGTGAAACTGAAGCAAGAGGGCAGCTGGTGAGAGGCTCAAAGGCAGAAATATGGGCTCAAAACCTTTAGGATAGGCTGAGTTTAAGGCTCTTTTCACCCCTGTCCAGCCTGATAAAGCCTGGGGTACAGCACCCTGCTGGGGTGGGTTTCCTGAAACACTGGATCCATCACACCACAATGCATCTGATTTTAAGAAGCCAATGCCGCTTGGAAAGGATGCTTGGTGGCACTTTTTTGGCTTGGAATTGGCTGTAGCCGGTTGCATGTGGCTGTGCCGCGTTCCCTGCCTTCCCTGGGCACAGCAGGAAGACTCATACAAAGCAAATAAAACATTTACAGGGCTGAAACAACCCTTAGCTTCTTTGGGGAAGAAGATGTTTCTAGTAATAAAGAAGAAACACTTCTAAACAGACCAAGAAATTCTAAAATCACCAAAAATGGAAGGGCAGGGGAGGGTGCTGGAGCAGATCTATGGAAGCTGATTGCAATTCAGAGCTCAGGGTGCCTGGAAACACCCAGCTCTGGGCTGGCCATGCTTCTCAGACACCATCATTCTGAGGAAAAAAGGAATTGCCCAAACTTCCTGGAGTTTTGCTAGGAGTAAGCTGTCATCCTTCCTTGGAAAATGTTAACAGCATTAACTGCTGCATCTTCATGGTCCGGACTGTCCTTGAGCAGTGCCACTTGCTAAGAGCTCAGTCCATGGAACGTCACTGCAGGTGTGGCAGAGCAGCGATTTGCTGCTGATCTCCTCTGACGAACGGCTGAACAACCACAGGCACGGATCTACAACTGCCCTGGCAAGGTGGAGCCCATCTGTTCATCCCACAGCCAGGAACGAGGCCCTGCTGCTCCCCAGTGTCCACGGCTTCCCTCGGAGATCATAGAATAGAATCATGGAATGGTTTGGGTTGGAAGGGACCTCAAAGCCCCTCCAGTTCCACCCCCTGCCATGGACAGGGACACCTCCCACTGGATCAGGGGCTCCAAGCCCCATACAATCCGGCCTAAAACCCCTCCAGGGATGGACCAACCACCACTGCTCTGGACAACCTGTTCCAGGGCCCCCTCACCCTCACAGCAAAACATTTCTTCAGAAGATCTCATCACAATCTCCCTTCTTTCAGAAGAAACCCATTTCCTCTCATCCCATCCCTGCCCACCCTGATCCAGAGCAACTCCCCAGCTTTCCTGGACCCCATTTCAGCAATGGAAGGTCTCCCTGGAGCCTTCAAATTGATGGATTTGCTTTTTCCCCTCCTAAGAAACCTGCCAACAGAGTAGGACCTGTGGCAGGTGAGGGACCAGCACGCGCCACCCCAGGGGAAGGGGCAGACAAGCCTGGCACAGGCTGCAGCGCAACAGCTCACTCCGGTGGGAGCTTCTCTCCAGTGTGGCCCTTAGCAGTTGACTTATTCTCTGGAGCAGCAGCTTTATGAGCCTCTGCTCATTTCCACGCTCACTCATCACTGCTGCTTAGTGTTTTACAGGGCCCTGGAGTGCTGCTTGCATCCCGGAGCTGGGGCTTGCCCGAGGCGGCTCTCGTGAAATGCCATGTCTAACACGCTGTTCACAGAGATGAGGAGTTTGGGGAGTTCATCTGCTCGAGTTGTGCTGCGGGGACTCTGCAGACAGAACTGTGGGAAGCAGCCAAGCTCGGGGCCACCAGTCGCGCTCGTGCTCCCCGATGCCGTCTGACTGGTGTGAACAGGAGATGGAAATGGCTGAGTGCGCACAAAGAATGGACGCGCCCTGTGACATTTATGTACTTGCTTTTGAAACCATAACCACGCTCTAACCCTTTCTCGTCTTAGGATGCATCTGTATGGCTACAAAATATCTTGGATGGTTTTAAGCTGAGATATTGTATTTCTGAAATATTTGATGCTGCTGAGGCATGTCTGAAAAGCATTGAAAATTTACCAAATAGCCAGGGAATACTCATATTTGGGAGGCTGGGTGGTTGCTACTCTGCCTTTTTCCTATCTCAGCAGGACACTTTGCAAAGGTTCTTTGAAAATCCAACTCTTCATCACGTCAGAAAGCTCTCATGGGTGACTGCTGGAGCTGGGGACTTTCCTGCGCTTGGTCCTCTGCTGGCTAAAACCTTGGATCGTTTGGGTCTTGGTACAAGGAAAATTCATTTCCTGGCCTCACTCCAGGTTGAGGCTCATTAGGATCTGGCACTGTCTCCCTTCATGCACAGGAGGAGAGGTGGGGGCCCAGGGCAGTACCACAGTTCCCTGGGGAATGCCCGTGGCAATGTGCCAGGGCTGGACGATGTGCCGGGCAGGGCCAGCATCCTGGCACACCACTGGCAGGGATGTGGGATGCTGCCCTGCAGGGAGCAAACACCTTCAGAGCACGCAAATCCCTGTGCTTGCTGGGGTTGGCTTTGCTCTACAGGCAGTACCAGTGGCCATGCTGTGCCCTGCTTGGTGCCAGGCACTGCTGCCACCTCCCAGCGCTGTGCTGTGGGTCATCCCGGGTGCCAGCCCCAGTGCTGGGCAGAGGGGAAAGCTGTGCTCCACATCTCATTTCCCAGCTTGAGCCCAGGACAACCAGCCAGTTACACTGAAGGTCTCTGGCTCTGCTCGGAGCACTGAGCCACTTCTGCTCAGCAACTCTGCTGGGCTCTGGTGCATGGGAAGGGACTCAGACCTGCCAGACTGCTTGGGGCAGAGACTCTGTCCTGTCTTCCCACAGCCCAGGGAAATTAGGTCTTGACAGTGGCTTGGGTGGTGCTTCTGTTGCTGGTGTGGTTCCTTCCTCCTGAACCCTGCCAGGGGTTGCACAGTGCCAGGAAAGGTGTTGTATTCCTTGACTTTGCCTCTTGGAGTGGGAAAGAGGCTGATGACAGCAGTTTGGTGACCAAGGAGTGCTCGGGTTTTGCCCCTGGGTTGCACGTGGGGAGACACAGCCCATACTGATGGCATCTGACCAGCTTCACAGTGTAAAACCCCCTTGGGCAGTTGTTTGCTGCTCGTACCATCACTTGCTCCAACATCAGCCACTTAGGCAATGTGTTAGCATGCCAGCCCAGCTGCTGGGCTTGTTTGCAGCATGCTAGAGCTGCCCTTTGTGCATGGCAGTGACCCCAACCCTGCTGGGGTTCCACTGGTGTCAAAGGGAGCGCAGAGCACAGTCAGGCAAGCCTCAGGCTGTGGGACATTCAGCAGTGCTCACCCTGTGAAGAAATTATGGACTTGAGTGCCAAGAAGCAAAGACTTTGTGACAGGCTGGGCTCTCCAAACCTCCTGGATGCTTGCAAGGAAAATGATGGTGATGAAAGTGTGGAGTGAGCTGCAGGTGGAAGTTGCCCTTCAGGAGGGATCAGAGGAGCTGAGGAGCTGGAAAATGAGGGAGTGTGCACAGGAGAGATGGAAAACAGAATAACCAGACATAGGAAGGAGGGCTGCAATGTAAAACTGGGCTTGGCAGTATAAGAAAGGGAAGAGACAAAAGCAATCTCCTGCAAAACGCTGGGATTTAACTTTCACAGCTGCAAAAGGGAAACAATTGCTTCCCCCACAAACTGAACTGATGGGCTGCGGTGATGAGGAGCTGTCTGAGGAATTTCAATTAAAAGCCATCGACAGTGACAAAGGCAACGAGATTGAAGTGTTCAAAGGTAAGTGAGCAACGGGGAGGGAAGAATAATAAATGGCGAGGGAGGGAACAGTGCCTGCTCAGTGCTGCGTGGGCTGGGCCCTTCCCAAGGAGGCAGAGAGAAAGCTCTCACCACTGAGTGGCAGGGTGCTGGGCTGCACCTCCAGCATGCATCCTGCACCCTGTGCCTGCTCCCTCTGCCTCCCTGAGCATCCAGTCCTCCCACGCGGACTCTGCTGCCCATAGGGATGGTCACTACAGCTGTCCCCTCTCTGACATCCCTCGTGGGTGGCTGCTCCCATGCGACAGCAATTGCAGCTCTCTGTATTTTGGTGATGAGTCAGCTGTGCGAGCGAGGGGTCACCTTTGTCCCAGACTATCCTCCTGCACCTCCCGTCCAGGTGATGCCCACTGCCTTCTGTTGGAACAGTTCCAGAGGAAGCCACAGAGATGATCCGAGGGCTGGAGCAGCTCTGCTATGAGGACAGACTGAGAGAGTTGGTGTGGTTCAGCCTGGAGAAGAGAAGGCTCTGAGGAGAACTTAGAGCAGCTTCCAGCACTGAAAGGGGCTCCAGGAAAGCTGAGGAGGAGCTCTTGATCAAGGAGAGCAGGAACAGGATGAGGGGAATGGTTTTAAGATGAAAGAGGGGAGATTGAGATGAGATCTTCGGAAGAAATGTTTTGCTGTGAGGGTGGGGAGGCCCCAGCCCAGGTTGCCCAGAGCAGTGGTGGCTGCCCCATCCCTGGAGGGGTTCAGGACCAGGTTGGATGGGGCTTGGAGCCCCTGATCCAGTGGGAGGTGTCCCTGCTCATGGCAGGGGGTGGGACTGGAGGGTCTTTAAGGTCTCTTCCAACACAAATCATTCCATGATTCTATGACTCAGGCTCTTTCTCTGCAAGGGCTTTGGAGTCAGAGCTGTGTGAGCTCTTGGCAAAGAATTGGTAGCAGAGCAGAGTGGTAAGAACCAGCAGTCTTGCATGTGATTAGGAGAAAAGTCCCTTACCTTGACTGGTGGCACTGCACTAGGTGACAGCAGCAGTGAGCCAAGCCGTGTTACCAGCGGCACGTGGAAAGAGCCTGTATCAGTTTTCCTGCAGCCACCAGGCAAAGAAAATTAATATCTTCCAAGATGGTGCAGCTGACATGGTCTGTGATGGGAGTAGCTCACCCTCACTGCCTGCCTGCTGGAACATCTCTGCTCCATCCAAGCTGGAGATGAGAGCTGGGACTAGGAGCGCTGCAGGCTCAGCACACTCCGGGGCTGCTGGGAGAGGGGTCCCCAGTGTCTGGCTGGGACAAGGCAGGTGTCCCTGCCCAGGGGACAGAGCAGCAAGGAGCAGATGAGGCCAGGGGAGCATGGGGCCAGCTGTGGCATGAGCTGGTGATGGAGCAACCAGGACCAGCAGGAGGATGGAGGCACGGCCTCACGTTGAAACATCTTGCTTGGCTCTGAGCATGACATGCAGCTTCTGGCACACAGAGAGCCCTGTGGACGTCCCTGCCAAAGAAAACAGCTAGAATTTAAATCCTGAAGCACAATGCTTATGCTGAGCAGCTGGCCAGAGCCCAGTGCCCAGTCCTGGCCAGACTCTCCCTGTCTCCAGCCCTGCCCAGAGCTCTGTCCCCAGGTGGGGGTGGCCGAGCCAAGGGCAGGTACCACCCTAGCAGGGTCCAGGCACAGGCAGAGGATGCTGGCCAAGCTCCCTCTGAGTGCTCGCAGTGACGTTCCCCACAGGCTGCAGTAAAGCAGAGCCCTAGGGTTGGCAGCTCTGGTGGGGCTGAGCCGATTTTCTGCCTTTAAAACCCAATCTACTTAGATGTAGATGTAACAGAGCCACTATCACAGCCAGCCCGCTCAGAGCCCTGCCAGATAGCGCAGTCCTGCCTCCCCAAGGCACGCCGTATCTCCAGGCGTCTGTTGCTCCATCAATCTATTTTTAGTACCTATATCCCCCCTCATTCAGCCGCAGTTATCTGATTAGTTCCTGTAACTGTATGAGGAGCAACAGCTCCAGGCGTGACTACGATCGCAGAGCAGACTGTGTCTCTGCACACACGTTTGCTAAAAGAGACAAACTTGCTGAAGATGCTTCTCCCTGCACTGCTGCGAGCTCAGGGGCTGCACGAGGCTGCGTTCGGGGGGGCTGGGGACCAGCACTGCTGCGGGTGCTGCAGCACGCGACCTTTGATAAAGGCAGAATTAACCAGGTACGCTTCCCCACTGCTGCTTGTGGTGAGAGGCCATGGTCCTCTGGCGTTGCCCCGATAAGCAGCTGGCTTTGTTTGCCTCTGAACACGAGGGTGTTGACAGAGATTTCCATCATCCCCATCAGCTGTGGCTGGGAGAGGGGGAAAGTTCCCCTGTGCCAGCGCTCGCAGCCTGCAGGGAGGTGCTGGGGCCACGTTCCCCTCTTCCTGTAGGCAGGTAGTGCTGGGGAAAAGCTCAACCATAGCCTTGTTGCTGCCCAGGGACCAGTTAAAACCTACCAGTGGCTCCAGCATCGCCCTTTGCTCTGATGTCTCAGCTTCTATTGACTGCAGCTGTCCTGGAAAATCAGATATAGTGCAAACCCCTGGCTTTGAGTCTGCTCGTATGAGTCATGTCTTCAAACAGAATCACACAGAATCACTAGGTTGGAGAAGACCCCCAGGATCATCAAGTCCAACCATTCCTATCAATCAACCATTAAACCATGCCCCTCAGCACCTCATCCACCCGTCTTTTGAACACCTCTTGGGATTGTGACTCAACCCCCTCCCTGGGCAGCCTGTTCCAGTGCCCAATGACCCTTTCTGTGAAATTTTTTTTTTCTGATGTCCAACCTGAACCTCCCCTTCCATGTCCCAGGATGAAGACAGTGACATGGTCAAGATGAAGACAGTGTGCTAGGGGGTGGGGGATATAAGCCTCCACCCTGACAACTTTCACTCTGGGAGTGCTGTGACCCTAGAGCCGCTCGCTGCTACCTGGGCCCTTGGGATGGGACAAAGGGGATCTTGCTGAGGAACCATGCACAGATACTCCTGAACTGGCTTATCTTCCCTGTCCACGGCCCAAGTCATAAGAGCAGTCTTCCACACACTCCTCCTTGTACCAGAGTGCTTTAGGGCTGCGGAGCAAGGATCACTGTGGATTTAAATGCTCTCAGAGCTGCAAAGGGAAAAGCTCTTCCCTGCCCACAGTGAGAACAACCCCTCAGCATCACCACGGCTGGTATCCAAGCTCCAGCACTGGCACTTCAGCATCTCCACAGCTGGTACCCAAACCGCAGCACTGACACCTCAGCAGCTCCACAGCTGGAACCCGAGCTCCAGCACTGACACCTCAGCATCCCCACACCTGGAACCTGAGTTCCAGCACTGACACCTCAACATCCCCACACTTGACCCCTGAGCTCTAGTGCCAGCACCTCAGCATTGCCATGGTTGGAACCCAAGTCCTGGTGCTGTCACCTCAGTGTCAACACGGCTGGCCCCTAAGCTCCAGTGCTGCCATCTCAGTGCCTCCACAGCTGGACCCCAACCTCCAGCGTTGACACCTCAGTGTCACCATGGCTGTCCCCAAGCTCCAGCACTGGCCCTGGGTTGTCGGGCTGCCAGAACCGAGTTGGCCATCACCTCCCATCCCTCCTGTGCCAGCGCTGTTAGTTATTTATGTCCTCATTGTGTGCCTGCCTGGCTTCTCCCCAGAGCGATTCCTCTTCCTCTCCCGCTTCACTGCGGCTGCTCAAACCCCCTTTTCCAGTCAGGATGAGGCCGCGCCGCTGGAAATGTGTCACGCAGCAAAAGACATTTATTTCAGTCGAGAGAGTCACGGGCGCCTCAGGTGACACCTCACTCGCAGGCAGAAAGAGAGATGCCAAGTGTTGCTCGCTGAAACCAGTTGCTGAGGGAGACGAGGGGAATATGGGGATTCGAGCTGGACAAACTGGAGGCACCAACTGCCTGGTCCCAACTCCAGGCACCCCACGGGCTGTGGTCCGCTCAGTGACCCCCGACCCTGCTGTGTCTGCCCCAGCGAACCCTCCCGGTGTAAAACTGGAGCCGGGGGGGGTTCCCTGCTGCAGGGTCGCACTCCGAACCCAGCTGGGGACATGCTCCCCAGACCCTGCTGTGGGGCTGAGTGGCCCAGGAGGCGTCGGGGTGTGCATTCCCCATCGTGGGAGCCCCCTCCCCGCTGCCCCTGCTAACTGGGGAGGCAGAACACTCCGGCGTCGGGCACCCCTGCTGCTTCCCGGGGTGCTGCCCCCCCCTTCCCGGTTACTAGGGGTGCGTGCCAGCCTCCTCCTCCCTGTCCTCTCTCTTTGCATCCCGGGGCCCTGGCCCCCACCCCGGTGCCCGTGACCCCCCTCCTCCTCGTGTCTCCCCCTCCTTCCCGTATGTGTCCCCTCCCCCAGTGACCCCTTCTCCTGTGTACCCCCTCCTCCGTGTCCCCCTCTCTGCGTCCCACGGTACTGTCCCCCCATTCCCAGTTACCGGGGGTGCCCGTGAGCCCCCTCCTCCCTGTTCCCCTCTTTGCATCCCGGTGCCGGTGGGCCCCCTCCTCCCTGTGTCCTCCCCGCCTCCGGTGAGCCCCACCATCCCCGCATCCCCCCTGTTGCCCCCCTCCTCCCCGTGTCCTCCTCCCTCCCGTGA
>WAAB01010292.1:198272-283389 GCA_013389865.1 Piaya cayana
CGGCCGGCCCTCGCTCAGCAGCAGCGGCGAGTTCTACGACCTCGCCTTCAAGGTGCCGGGCTGGGGATCCGGGGCGGGGGGTGCGGGAGCATCCCGAGGGTCGGGACCGGGCGGGCATCGCTCCCTCCAGCCCCAAGCGCAGCGTCTCTCCCCTCCAGCTCCAGGGTTCCTCTCCCACCTCCCCAGCCCCAGACGTCCCTCTCCCACTTCCACAGCCCCCGGGTCATCGCTCCCTCCAGCCCGCCGGGATCGCTCCCTCCAGCCCCGGGCACTGCTCTCCCCCATGCAGCCCTGGGCATCTCTCCCCTCCAGCCCCAGACATCACCCTCCCACCTCTCCAGCCCCGGGGCACCACTCCCTCCAGCTCCAGACATCCGTCTCCCACTTCCCCAGCCCTGGGCATCACTGCCCGGGCAGCCCTCGGGGCATTGCTCCTTCTAGTCCTAAGTGCAGCATCCCCCTCCCTCCAGCCCCAGCCATCCTTCTCCCACCTTCCCAGACCCTGGCATCACCTCCTGCCAGCCTGAGCATCCCTCACCCTTCCTCCTAGCTCTGGGCATTGCTCACTGCCAGCTCCGGCATCACTCTCTCTCCCTGGCAGACCCAGTGTCACTCCCTGCCGGCCTCGCACGGGCATCGCCTTCTCCCCTGCCAGCCCCAGCATCCCTCTCCCTCCCTTCCAGCCTCGGACATTGCTCCCTGCCAACCCCAAGCATCGCTTGCTCCTCTTGCCAGCCTTGAGTGGGCAGAGCTCCCTGCCAGCCTCAGCATTGCTCTCTCTCCCTCCTGGCACGGGGCATCCTTCCTCCTCCTCTGCCAGCGCTGAGCGGGCATCCCTCCCCTCTAGCCCCAGCATCCTGCTGCCTCCCCTGCGCAGCCCCGGGCATCGCTGCCTCCCCAGCAGCAGAGGCAGCTCTCGCAGCCCTAGACAGCAGAGCTGCTTGCGCACAACTTTTGCAAGTGATAGGGCAAAAGGCTCTTTGCTCGGATGGGTTATTGCAACCCTCTGGTTCCTCTTCACCAACGTACAAAATGCGGTTGTGGAGTGGGGTGATGATATTCCTCGAGTCACATTGAATCTGCTGTTGAAATGTCTCCAGCTTGTACTTTCTTTTAAGTGCTCAGATGGCTGCTTCTTGCCGCTTCAGATTCTGGAGAGCGAGGCACAGATCAAATGTATTTGCACCCCCACTCTCTTCCATTGTGCGACCCAATGCGAGCCCAGCTTGGAGCTCGCTCCATGGTTTTGGCTGAGGCTGCAGTTCAGTGCGACCCATCTGCATTTCTAACCCAGATCTGTGTAACCAGGCACAGGAGACTGAGCTCTGAGAAGCTGAGGTCTCCTATGGCAAAGCCCAGCTTCGGCATGCTGTAGCGAGAGCTCCATGTGGTGATTGGCACGGCCATCATGATGTTCAGGTTTGGGACCTGGAGCAGGAGAAGAGGAGTGTTCAAGAAGCCATCTCCTTGTTTGTGCTGGTCCTTGGCTCCTTGAGATTGCCTCTCCCTGCCCAGGCTGGAGCTTTCCCTGCAGATTCACCCCATGGCACAGCGATGAGTTCTTGGATAAACCCAAATTTGCTGGGTAGCCAAAACCTCTGCTAACATCTGACTCATTTTGAACCGATGGCAGAGAGAAATTGCTTTGCCTTCAGTAAAAAACAGGTTTATTAAACTTTCTCTTTCCCTTGCCCCTCTGTCGAGGCTCTGAGCTCTGCCAGAGGGAGAGGCCAAACACAAGTCCTGGATGTGGGGCTGGATCCTGACCCCCAAGCCATTAGTGTGAGCCTGGCCCTGGGTGCTACTGTGCGCCCTGAGGGGTGCTTCAGTGATGCTGAGGAGCTGCTTTGAAGGGTCCCCCTGATTGAAAACAGTGGTCTGGGAAGTTTAATAGCATCGATACCCCTATTTTGTATGAGGAATGAGTGTTTAGTCCCCCTTCCTTTGGCTTAGAACAGATCCAGCTCTAACCCTGCTGGCTCCTCTAGCCCCGTTGTGCTGAAGCTCGGTGCATGGCTCTGCATAGTGCTCCTGCTGGAGAGTCAGCACCGTGGGTGATGGAGCATCATGGCTGGTGGTGGTGGGTTTGCTGCTTCTCAGGGTTCCTGGGTGGGTTTGGTGGGACCCAGGGCAGGGCCTGCCTTAAAACAGTTCAAATTCACTCACGGGCTGATGTCAGTGCTTTGGGGAGAGAGGGAACCCTGCCTTGTCAGTGGGAAGCCTTGCGAATGGCTGCAGGTACAGAAGCCGCTGATGCAACTCGGCTGCGTGGTCCAGGTTTCTTGACAGCAGGAAGCTCTTTCCCTGCCAAGGGGAGTGGGGTTGGAAGCCCTGGGGGTCAGAAGGGGTTGTGGTTTGAGTGGAGGCTTTGAGGAGCTGTGTTTGCCAGCAGCTTCAGCTCTGCTGTGGTTTCTCTGTGGCGAGGTGGATGACTGCCCCATCTGCACCCAGTGTTGCTGCTAGTGGGGAAACTGAGGCAGGCGACAGCGGGAGCTGCTCCCTCAGCACCCTCTTGAGGGTTAACAGGGAGGCTGTGGTGGTTCTGCTGGAGGAATGTGCTAGGAGAGAGCACCCCTGGAGCTGGCATTTGTGCTCAGATGCTCTGTGAAGTCTCCCTGTGGGTAGCAGCGTCTTTCCAGAAAGCCTCGTGTGTGGTGGGGTGCAGGGTGTTCCATGGGTGTGTGGGGATCAGCGTGGGCCCCAGGTCACAGCCTGCCTCACCGAGACAGCACCGGCTGGTTTTCAGTGCACCTTGTCTCAGCAGGGTCTTGGGNGCCACCGGCTGGTTTTCAGTGCACTGGTGTTGCTTCTTCTCACCAACCTTGTCTCAGCAGGGTCTTGGGTCTCCCCCTGTCTTGGAGGACCCCCGGGAGATGGGCGTCTCTTGTAACAGATCCCATAGGGGATCTGCTAAGCTCTTGTCAGGAGAAGTTATGTTGAGCTTGGCCAGTTCTCAGGGACACACGTGGTGCGTGATTGGGAATAATCCCTCTGTGCCCTGCTTCTCACCCTCATCCTCCCCTGGATCCAAGGACATTGCTCTTGGTCGTGTTTTCCACCCCGCAGGAGCACAGGCTGTGCCGCCTGCTCTCAGGATGAGGCTTTTGGGATGGAGACGGATAACTGTGCTGGGGCTGCCTTCCCCAAACCCAGGTCTGACACCCCCTCCCTCCCTCACAGGTGATGCTGGTGGGCGACTCGGGCGTCGGCAAAACCTGCTTGCTGGTGCGGTTCAAGGATGGTGCTTTCCTTGCCGGCAGCTTCATTTCTACAGTTGGAATCGACTTCAGGGTAAGTGCCTGGGCTCTCCTCATCCTGTGCTGCCCGCAGAGACTGGCAGGTGATTGACAGCTTTCCCAGAGGAGTCGCAGAACACTGCTCCAAGGACTCAAACCTCATCTTCCCCACTGTGTGTCAGCTCCAGCGGGGGCACCTCGGGGCTGAGCAGCTGTCTGACAGCAGCGCAACGGCCTCTGCGTTACCGCTTTGCATGAGGATCACAGAATCACAGGATCATTTAGGTTGGAAAAGACCTTTCAGATCACTGGGTCCAACTGTAATGGGGGAACATGTCCTGTGCTTGGGGTCCAAGCATGATTCCTTCAGCGCAACTGCTGAGACGTGAACATCTACCCGGTGAAAACGTTTCCCTATGTCGCTTTCAGTGTTTTTAAGAGTTGTTCTTTTTAAACCCAGAACTAACGTAACCCCAAATGCCCTGGGAACATCTGAGCACAGCTTTGGGGTGATGTGTTGCTGGAGTGGCCCTACTCCCTCTGGCATGGAGGAGAGGAGTCGTGCTGAGGGCTCTCCAAGCTCCTGGAGAATCCCTGTTGTGTTGGCAGTGACCAGGGAACCCCGAGGGCAGCACGTGGGGCTGAGCGGCACCAGAGGGTTCAGTGTGGGGAATGAGAGCAAGGAGGAGACACAGCTCATGGCCTGTGGTGCCCTGGTGTGGGCAGAGCATCCTTTGCCAGGGGAGAATGTCTTGGTGCCAGCCGGGGCCCTGGGAGTTTTTTCTTGGCTGTGTTTCCCCAGTGGCACCGTGGTGGGACTGCGGTGCTGCCACAGGTCCCCCCGGAGTGGGACACAGGGATGGTGACTTCACAGAAATGGCATCAAAGAAACCTTCCAGCAGGCTGGGAAAGGCCAGCGAGGGAGCCCTGTGGATGCTGCCGAGGCCGTGGGGGCTCCTCTCAGCTGTGACCACTAAAGCAGCAGCTGGCAGCACAGCTGGCTTGAGGCTCTGTCCCGAAGCCCAGGTGCTCCCTGTCCCTCCCCAGATCCCCAGCCATCTGCTTCCCCTGCACCACGAGCTGGCCTCCCCCCGGATGCCTGTCCAGGGCTGCAGGCTCCTGGGGGAGGCTCAGGCCTCGGAACAGGGACATGTCTGGTGGCTGTGCTCTCCCTGCCCTGCTCTTGGGGCATCAACTGCATCATCTCACTGTGTGATGCCTTTTGGCTCCCTCTTGGTGGTGATGCCACGCACCAGTGTTACATCTTCCCAACAACCTTTTCTCAGCAGGATCTCGGATCTCCCCCTTCCTTGGAGGGTTTCTGGGAGACGGGTGGACCTTGTAACCCACTAGTTCACTGAACAATAACTTGCTGATGCCGTGACTAGTGGAGGGGTTGAGGGACAGCTCAGGAAGCTGTTAAAAATAAAGTGATGTTCTTTCCTGCAAAGAGGCTTTCAGACCAGAGCGACGCTGTGGGCGGCAGTGAAGTTGGTAAATCCGAGTCCATAATTTTGTACAAAGGTAATTACATGGTATTTCAGGTGTTCTTAAAATGAAAAGCATTTTATTACTGATTGCAGTGATTGATACTCAGGGCAGTCATAAAATCCTGTGACTTATTGATTGGAGTGCTGAAATGACCGCTACTAAGAAGCAATCGAATTAGGGTTAATTTCCTTCTGTAATAGAGCTGCTAGAGGTTTAAAAGGGGCAGATTCTACAGCGGGGAGGATCATGTATATGCCCTGAAATTCATTGTTGTCGTCTTGGTAAGGCGGTCATGATTTGGGGTTTGGGGGCATGGAAGTAATTTTTTTGATGATCCATCCCCCTTTCCATTAGGATGACTGTTTGCAGGGTAACTGTGTCCCTCTTGCCACTCACAGTGCGATGCAGACCTCCTGTGCATGCCTGACTTTGCTTGGCCCAGGACGAGCTGCTGGGAGGTGAGGCAAAGGCTGGGGACATTGCAGGGATGGGGCTGCCCCGATCCTTGTGGTGTTTCTGGTGCTGTTTCCACTCCTCTTGATGCTGGCTGGTCTCTGCGAAGCATCCTGGGATGGAGCCAACCGTGGGGGCAGCCCCTGCACCCCCCCAGCCGCTCTCCTTGCCCTCTCTTGGTTCATCCCCTGGTCCCAGCAGGCTCCAGGTTCAGCTGCTCATTTTGCAGGATGTCAAACCATTCGATAGATGCAAAGCTGTGGCTGAAGGATTATAGAGGGCTGAGCAAATGTAAATGAATTAGAAAGCCATTTAAAATTAATCTGGCGTTACAATTCCTAATGGCCCCCCAGGATTTCTCCCTCCTGCTGTTTTATGTTAGGAGAACCTCTGGCACTGTGTTTGTTTATCGTCGTCCCTTAAAGATGGATGTTGATCTAAGTGTNAGCTGCCCCGATCTTTGTGGTGCTGTTTCCACTCCGCTTGATGCTGGCTGGTCTCTGCAAAGCATCCTGGGACGGAGCCAACCATGGGGGCAGCCCCTGCACCCACCCAGCCGCTCTCCTTGCCCTCTCCTGGTTCATCCCCTGGTCCCAGCAGGCTCCAGGTTCAGCTGCTCATTTTGCAGGATGTCAAACCATTCGATAGATGCAAAGCTGTGGCTGAAGGATTATAAAGGGCTGAGCAAATGTAAATGAATTAGAAAGCCATTTAAAATTAATCTGGCGTTACAATTCCTAATGGCCCCCCAGGATTTCTCCCTCCTGCTGTTTTATGTTAGGAGAACCTCTGGCACTGTGTTTGTTTATCGTCGTCCCTTAAAGATGGATGTTGATCTAAGTGTATTTGGAAAGTAAACCACTGGTAATAGGGAAATAAAGAGGATTGTGGTATTAAAAAATGCATTAAAATGGTGCTCATTGGCTTCTGGCTCTGGAGATGCCAGGTCCTTCAGCCTTCTATCCTTGGAGGATGGGTTTTACTGGGGGAGCATCTGTAGCTTCTCAGGAATACCTCAGCCCTCCCTGTTCAGCTGGGGTGTCTGGGGTGCCAAGGAGAGGGTTTGGCTGGGGATGGGGTGCAAGGCAGAGCCCTGAGGCAAGGGGCACTGCTCCCAGCGGGGCTTTGTGTGCACAAGGGCTTAGAGCCCTTGGAGAGACTTGGAGTGCTGGAAACTTCTGTCTGAATTGCTGTGCTGCTTCCCCAGGGGGGAGAGCCCTTCCTCTGCCTCCAGCATCCCCCATGCCTTTGGGGTTCCCAGCTGTCGCTGGATACCGAGGGGTTTAATTCCCTCCCCTGGGGCTGTGCCAAGCCATGGTATGAGGTCTCCCTCCTCACCTTCCCTGTGGCCGGGGGTCTCAGTGGATCCCTCGGGTCTCTCCCCACGGATCCCCAGCTCTGGGTGAGGTTGTGCACGCTCTTCTCACTTCATCTGTTCACATCTCCGGGAGAACAGTCTCCTGTGCTCTTCTCGCTTCATCTGTTCGCGTTTTGGGGAGAAGGGTCTCCTGGAAAAGAGCAGGTTGATCACTCCGAGGTGTGAATCCCGCTTTTCACAGCGCTGCTGAAGAGGCTGCATTTTGCTGTAATTTTGGGAACGCAGCAGAAACCTCCACAGATATCAAAGCTGTGCAGCCAACGGTACTTCTGCCTCAGTGTAACAGCGAACTAACAGGAGGAATATTATGCCAAAGCTGAGAAACCAAAGGGCCATGAGAGCCCACCGTGTGCCCCTCCCTGATGCTGGCTGCTGCTTGTAGCCCTACAGGATCTGGCAAGTTAATATTTTTATCCTAATTAGACCTGAAAGGAGAAGAACATAAAAGAAAAATATTAAAGATGAGCATTTTCTCCCTGGGAAGACGTGCTAATGATTTCCTTTGTGTTAGCAGAGGAGATGGCTTCTGCATTAATCAGTGGAAGGAGCCGTTAGGAAGTGGCAGAGTTCAGAGCAGGGCTGTTCGTCTTTGTTTTCTCAAGGTGTGTAGTGGTATCGTTCCTCTCATGCTGATCTTGCACATATTTTGCCTGGATGCTGTGGGAGGAGGAGGGATTAATGGACTGGGAGCAGCCCTGGGGAGAAGAACTTGGGATGCTGGGTGATGAGAAGCTCAACAAGAGCCAGCAATGTGTGCTCACAGCCCAGAAACCAACCGTGTCCTGGGCTGCATCCTCAGCAGTGGAGCCAGCAGAGAGAGGGGAGGGATCCTGCCTCTCTGCTCTCAGGAAACCTCACCTGGAGCCCTGCATCCAGTTCTGGAGTCCTCAGCACAGGAAGGACCTGGAGCTGTTGGAGTGGGTCCAGAGGAGGCCATGGAGATTATGTGAGGGCTGGAGCACCTCCTGTACAAGGACAGGCTGAGAGCTGGGGATGTTCAGCCTGGAGAAAAGAAGGCTCCAGGGAGACCTTAGAGCAACTTCCAGTGCTGAAAGGGGCTTCAGAAAAGCTGAGGAGGGGCTCTTGATCAAGGAGGGCATGGACAGGATATGGGGGAATGGTTTTGAGGTGAAAGAGGGGAGATCGAGATGAAATCTTTGGAAGAAATGTTTCGCTGTGACGGTGGAGAGACCCTGGCCCAGGCTGCCCCATATCTGGAGGGGTTCAAGGTTGGATGGGGCTTGGAGCCCCTGATCCAGTGGGAGGTGTCCCTGCCCATGGCAGGGGGAGGAACTGAATGGGTTTTGAGGTCCCTTCTGACCCAAAACATTCCATGGTTCCATGAAGGCTGGGCTCTGGTGTCCCCCAGTTTGCACCAGCGTGCCCAAGAGAGAGTTCTGCTGGTCGTTACTCTGCTCCAGCCTTGGCCGTGCCGCAGTTAATCTGCATGCTGGGGTGGCTGCTGCATGCCGTAAATAAAAGCTGTCACTTGTGACCCTGAGCTTTAAGGACTCTTGATTGCATTCAGCCCGGTGCTGCTCGGACGGTGGAATCAGAGGTGTATAATAAGTTTTTTCTGCATAAGAGATTTGTTGTATCTCTGTTTATCTTTTGTAGTGTGTGTGTGTGTGCACGCGTGCACACACCTTCTGTCGGCAAAACAGCAGCTGCCAGCTGCCTGCTGCCTCCTCAGCAAGCCGAATTTTGCAGGAGAGATGGAGAGCTTGGTTCCAGCCATTCAAGGCATGCAAACGAACGGTCTGCATTTGGCAAGTTTGATCCTGGGTCTCAGGGGAGGGAGGTGTGGATGCCCTGAGCATCTGCTGGTCCCCAGCAGGTGCCTGCATCCCTGCTCTTGGGGCGATGCTGCAGCACAGCATTTGCCTCTTTGAAGGGTTGGAGCAACCTGGAGCTGTCCGCAAGCCCAGGGCTGTCTTTTATCTTGGCGCCTGGTACAGAGCATCAGCAGGGCTAATGTTCCGATGGATCAATCTGGAAAATGTGGGAGGGAATCTGCTTAGGCCAGAAGAAAGGAATGGAAATAAATTAATTCAGTACAAAATTAGCCCTGAACGTTCAAGGGAAGGGACTCTGGGAATCAAGTGGAGTTTTTAGTGTCTTTTGTTTGCACGCTTTGCCTTGTGGCATGGTGGTGTGCATGGGGCTGGGCAGAGGAGCAGCTGCAGGGTGGTTTTAGGTTGGTCCCTGGGGCTGTGAGCACCAGAGGGGACAGCCCCGGCTTCGCACCCCTGTAGAGGCAACCTTCCTTTGGGAACAGTATCTCAGTCTCCACTGTGGCCAAGGACCTCCCTGTCCCTCCATGGAGCGGCTGTGCCAGCAGTGATGTGAGCGGCACCACTGAGAACTACATAAGGAGCCCTGTGTGGGCGTTGGTGCTTGCCTTGGGAATGTGTTTCCACCCGCTCTGGTCTGAAATGGGCTGGTTCTGGTCTCCTGTATGAATTGTAACAGAAGCCAGGAGCTGATTCCGTGCTTTCCTTCCAGCAAGAAGCATGAAAAATTTCCCCAGATGAGGTTTCCTATGCTGCTTTCCACCCCTCCTGCCTGGTTTTGGGGCTCAGATGAGATTCTGGCACCGGTGCCATAAGGACCTGGTGCTGCTCACATGGGGAGGACAGGCACTGTTAGCTGGAACACACCTCAGTTTTATCCATTTGTGTCACGTTGGGCATGTAGGATGACAGCTTCTCCACAGCCGCTGCCAGTTCATGTTCCCCACTCCCAGGATGGGCTCTCAGGGGAGTAAAAAACCATTTTTATTGGGAAACTGAGCCTGCTTTGCTTTCAGCTGCCGCTCTCCTCCCTTGCAGAGGGACATGGCTTTGCAGTCGGCCAAGCCTGTCATTTGTACGAGGGGCTCAGTTGCCAAGAGATGCTGTGAGTGGAGCCTGTGGTGGGCAGCGCCCGCTTCCTCCCAGCTGCTGGGGTTTTATCCGTGTCTCTTTGGCTCCTGCATTTAAAAATAACAAACCTCCTCGGTGTGCTCCTGTTCTACAGTAAACTGCAAACACCCCTGCGCTGGTGGTAATCCCAGTGGACAGCAGGCTTGGTTCCTGCCTTGGGGAAGGCAGAAAGGAATCAGATGGATGGCTTCAAAGTGTTTCAAAGAGCTTCAGTTGCTCTTTACATGAGCAGCTGGAGCAGCCTCGAGCCCCAGAGCGTGGGTAAGAGAACTCTGAAGCATTTTGCAGGATGGTGTGAAGGTGCTGGCCCTGCACTCGGCGCACTGAGGGCTCTCCCATCCACACAGGGTCTAGGAAATACCACCCAGAAAAGGGTGTGTGGTTAACCCGGGTGTGATATTTTGCACCTGTTTCAGCTGACAGCGAGAGACCTGAGGACGTGAGGTTTTGTGGGTGATGCTCCTGGAAGGGCACGTGTGTGTCCTGGGCTGCCACAGCCCTGAGGCTACATGGTGGCTTCCTGGTGTCCATGGTGGTCCCAGGTGGTTGGAATAAAAGGTGTAAAGAGCTCAGGTGGAGTTGGGCTGTGGGGAAGCTCTGAAGCCAGGGCACAGGAATGGAAAAATACACTTGGGAGCTGCCAAGAGAGGAGGCTATAAAGCCATTCACTGTAATCTGCTGCTGTATCCTTCTCGGTAAAGCTGTACGGGAGCTTGAAACCCCTGTAGGAGATGGAGCAAACACAATGGAAACTCACCTGGATAGTGTGATTCCTGCACATCCGAGCCTGTTGTGAGTAGAAAGTGTGAGCTGAGTCACTTCCTGGACCTTGTAGCATCTGTCTGGAATGGCTTAATTTCATAATCCTTTAATATCTTTAATATTCTGTGATTTGTGTGCCACAAACCTGTGGCAGTTGTTGGTAGCTTGGTGGCTGCACTTTGAAGTGCTCTACGAAGTCTCTGTGGGGAGTGGGGTTTTGGTGCAGAGTGATGGACCCGCTCATGTGAGTGTCCTTGCAGCAGCACCTGTGTCCTGCAGGGATGGTGGATGCGGTGCAGCTGGGGTTTGCTCTGCCCGTGAACCACAGCTGGAGGCGTTTTTCCATGTCCTCAGGGGTGCAGGTCATAGAATCATTAGGTTGGAAAAGACCTTAGAGATCATCAACTCCTACCATACCTGTCTACTACTAGACCATGTCTGCAAGCACCTCCTCTACCCATGTTTTAAACACCTCCAGGTCAGTGCTGCGCCCCCTGCTTTGCTCTGACTGGGCAAGCTGCCTGCAGAGGGGCAGGGCGAGGAGGAGGCTGGTGCTGGACGAAGGCTCTGGGCACGCAGATGTGATGTGGCTGCACCTCTCGGGCTGCTGCCAGGTGAAAAATTTATCCCAGTGAGACTAATCTGGGTGCTGGAGCATCAGCTGCCCCGTGCAGAGCCAGACTGGGTCCACTCATGGTGCCAGGGCCCGTGAGGGAGAGTTTTATGGCCAATAAACCATTTAAATGGCTCTGGAGTAGATCTAAATGGTTTGAATATTTAATAGAATACATTTGGCTTAATTTCATTTTAATCTTTTGGTTGTGATAAAATATTGAATTCAGCAGTGCAGAACTGGGATCTTCTTTGAGAAGCGGTGGGGAGGCAGTGGGCTCGTGGGACAGATGGGTTTGGTGTGTCTGCCCCCCACTGCCACCCCCCACCCGGCATTCGGGGGCACCCTACCCCATGGCTCTCATCCCTGTGATGCCCTCTGAGTCCTCGCTGCCTCAAATTTCATTAATGCTGGTTAATTATTTGCCCCCAGCAGGCTTGTACCCCTAACGAGGGATCTCCGGCGGAGCAGTGTAACTCACCCAGCTTTGTTTGTCTGGCAGGAGCGCAGAGCATTTTTAATCCTGGCTGAGCAACGAGTCATTGCCTTGAGAGATTGCAGAACTGCTCAAAAGCAACAGCAAATATTTCATCTTTATGCCTGCATTGGAAATACCACTTCTCTCTGATCATATGGGTTGGGAGCTTGTTCTCCTTCAGCTTTCAAGGGTGATGCCTGTTGCCCTGGACCATGGCTCTCCAAGGGCGAGGAGAAGGCCCACGGAGGTCAAGGGGCAAGGAGAAGGCTCATGGAGGTCCAAGGGCTTTGGATGCTGTGGGTCTCCAGCCTGGGAAGGTGTTTGTGTGAGAGAATCAGCAGGGCTGGGGTCGGGAAAGGTCGTTTCTGGAGGACGCGAGACTCCGAGGGTGCAGCTGGTCCTGTTGTGAACATCTGGGTAGCTTTTGTTTTATTTTGTGTAGAGTTTTGAATGTTTCATGTGCTGAGAGAAGGGGAGTGGTGGGAAGCCATGCTCAGCTGCGTCACTGGAGCTGAACCTGCCCAACCCAGGCACAGCCAGACCTCATCAGCCCTGGTTCTGCCTGCCCATGCCGGAGGATGTTTTCTTCCTTCCCGCAGAGCTGTGATGTTCCAGGGCTGGAGTGAGACACTGGGGAAATGGAGGCTTTGGCTTTTCCAGCTTTGCTTGCGCGGGCGTCGTTATGGCAACCGTGCGGCTGCTCCCCCATCCCACCAGCGAATGCCTCGTCCGACGTGTGCTGTTTGACGGCTGTGAGGCAGTTATTAGTGAAGCAGCATTGAGCTGCCACAGCTCACGATCTGCAGCTGTGGGGTGACGTGTACAGGGGACGAGCAGGAGTTCCTGCCCTGGTGCTGCTGATCCTCATTACCAGTAACGAAGCTGGACAGGCCTCGGCTCCCTGTCCTGTTCCCACAAGGGAGAGCCGTTGGTGGCAGCACTCTGGGTCCCTCACCACAAGAAGGATGTTGAGGCTCTGGAGCGAGTCCAGAGAAGAGCAACAAAGCTGGTGAAGAGGCTGGAGAACAAATCTTATGAGGAACAGCTGAGAGAGCTGGGGTTGTTTAGCCTGGAGAAGAGGAGGCTGAGGGGAGACCTCATTGCTCTCGACAACTACCTGAAAGGAGGTTGTGGAGAGGAGGGTGATGGCCTCTTCTCNCTCTCAACCTTGAAGCCACCCCTTGTTAATTCTTCTCTCCCCCAAAGCCTGGCACGGGAGGCTGCTGCTGGCATCCAGGGAGCTTCTGCCCCACTGGCCAGGACCTTGTTTATCTGCTTGGCTAGCAACATAAATTTTGGTCCCTGTTGCCTGGATTTCCTTCCCCGGTGTTGCTTGACGGTAGCAGACCCCTGCCAATGCCTCTGTGCCACACTTCTTCCTCTGAGCTGTGATTAAGAAAAACGCAGTGGCTGGGCTGGATAAATAATTCAGCCCAGCCTCAATGCTGGAGAGTTCACAGTGAAGACCGTGTCCGAGGAACTCCCTGTTGGAGGGAGCAGCCATCTTGCCACAGGGATTCAGTGTCACAGGTGTCACAGGGTCGGTCCAGTCCCTTTGCTGGGTGTGCAGGGAGCCCTTCCTACCGCTTCTTCTGGGACTCTGGTTTGGGGTTGTATTTCATAGAATCATAGAATCAACAGGTTGGAAAAGACCCACCGGATCATTGAGTCCAACCATATTTTAGGGAAAAATAGATGGGTAATGGCAGCACACTCTTTCCCTGGTCTTAAGCACACTCTGCTCTTGGGACCTGCAGCGAAGCAGCTGTTTCTCCCGGGTGGTGGCTGTGGGAGGACAGCATAGTGTCCCCATCACCCTACTGGCAGCAAAGCCTGTGTGGCCTCACAGCTTCCTGCATCACCCTGTTTGCCGCTCGCCTCGGTGGAAGTGCTGGAGGATTGTTGCTACTCTCAGCATCAATTTTTAGAGCGCGGCACAGGCTTTGGCAGCAGTGCCGGCCAGCCCACGCAGCCCCGAGCAGTGCCAGCCTCCGGGAAGGACTGGCAGCGCTGCCGGACTGCTGTGGACGTGGCTTTCGGGGGATGAGCCCGCTGTGCTGTGCTGTGCATCTCTCTGGGCACCAGCCTGGCAGCGCTGGCTCCTCTGGGCTGGGTAGAGCAGTGGGACAGGGCTGGGGTGAGACCCTGATGCTGTGACAGCCATGCCACACCACCCTGGGCAGCTGTCACCGGCTGCGTTTCTTTTCTGCTGTAACCACACCCTCTTGGGTGCCGCTGAAGGGGCCGTGGGGTGTTGTGTGGTCACGGTGTGGGTTGGCACACAGAGGGAGCAGGGCTGGGATTATGAAGCATCTCATGCTTCCTTGGGCTCCTGTGAGTCAGTGCTCTCTGAAGGGAAAGCGTTCTCAGGAGTTCACGCAGTGCAGGTTTCACATCAGTGGATTTTTCTTTTTCCTCCAAGTGCCGAGGGGCTCAAACCAAGCTGAGGGGCTCAAACCATGCTGGGTGCAGGCTCGCTCCCCTCCTGCTCAGGCAGCTTGGCTGCAGGCAAGGCCAGATCCTTCCCAGTCCCCTTCCCGAGACCGGCTCTGTTTGCTTGGGAACACAGGGCAGGACCAGAGCAGGGATGGGGATTTTTTTGCTGGTGAATCAATCCTGCTGCACCATGTTTGGGAGGAGGACTCCCTGCAGTGCCTTGCCACGGGGCATCTCTGCAGCCCAGCCCTGTGGAATACTGCCCTGGCACATCCCTGCAGCCCATCACAGGCACAGTAGCCCTGTGGCAAACAGCAGTGGCAGAGCTGGGGACGCCGGAGCCCTGGGAGGGGTGATCCCACCTGTCTCTGCCAGAGACCAGCAGTTTGTGTTATGAGGAGGGGGAACAAAAGACAGAGACTGTCCTCCCTCCTGTGCCAACCATCCCTTATTGCTGCTGCCCCCTCTGGGCTTTGCTGACCCAAGAGAGCTGTAGGGATGGAAACACCCAAAATGTGCCAGCATTACAGCTCTGGAGCAGGATCTGGTGTGAGACACAAGTGGTTCCAGACCCAAGTGCTGTGCCAGTTGCTCTGCTGAAAGGAGGTTGTGGAGAGGAGGGTGCTGGCCTCTTCTCCCAAGTGACAGGGGACAAGAGGGAATGGCCTCAAGCTCCACCAGGGGAGGTTCAGGCTGAACATTAGGAAAAAAAAATCACAGAAAGGGTCATTGGGCACTGGAACAGGCTGCCCAGGGAGGGGGCTGAGTCACCTTCCCTGGAGGTGTTTAAGGGATGGGTGGATGAGGTGCTGAGGGGCATGGTTTAATATTTGATGGGATCGGTTGGACTCGATGATCCGGTGGGTCTTTTCCAGCCTGATGATTCTATGATTTTATGAACTGTGGTCCAGTGGTGCTGGCCGACCTCTGAGTGGCATCCACACCCTCTGAAGAGCTCCTGCTCTTCATTCAGGAGTGGTGAGGAGCTGGGTTTTGCTGCGAGGGGGATGCGCGCCACGGCTCCCTGCAGGGCTGGCGCTTGGGAAGTGCGATTGCAGCTCAGTTTGTGACACACATTAACGTGCTGCGTGTGTACCTGTGCATGAATTAATGTGAGGAGCGCTTGACAATGCCGAAAATAACTGTTGCCGAGCAAGCGTTAATGCATGACAGATGTGCCATTCCCTCCTGAATAATACACACGTGAGGTCAAATTGCTCCTGAAAGCTGGGTGCTGGCAGTCCTGCGGGGCCTGGCATTGCCGGGCGCTGCCGAGGAGGAGCGGCAGGAGCAGTGCAGCTTCAGGGGTCATTGATTCACTGGGGAATCAGCCCCACAGCTTGGCACAGGGGTGGAAAGGAAATCCCAAGGATTCAGACACTCTAGCCTGTGTTCTTGGCTGTAGTTGGGATTTCCAAGGGGTGTTCCTGGTGCAACAGAAAAATCCAGGCAGGTGCAGGTGGCTTTTGGTTTAGTTTTGTTTGCAAAATGGTTTGCAAGTGCCTGTGTCTGCCAGTAGTGCCTGGTTTGCCCTGCGTTCCCAGCCTGGCTGTGCAACCTGGCCCTCTCAGTGCCCACTAGCAGCCAAACAGGACGACAGCAGTGTGGCTGCCTATGGCAAGGCAGGTCGTAGAATCATGGAATGGGTTGAGTTGGAAGGGACCTTAAAGCCCATCTAGTTCCACCTCCTGTCATGGGAAGGGACACCTCCCACTGGATCAGGGGCTCCAAGCCCCATCCAACCTGGCCTTGAACCCCTCCAGGGACNGCTTAAAGCAGCTGTGGTTAAGCAAGGAGGAGGTGAAAGCTCAGAAAACTCTCACTTAAAGTCTAGAAAGCAAATACAGAGCCGAGGAGGGGTCCTGGCTGCAGGGATGGGGCTGAGGATCACTGAATTCAACTGCAGGAATGGGCTGGGTGGCAGTGGGCGCCCACTCCTGAAATATAGCATTCCCAGAGTCTTAATGGACCGGTACAGACTCTGGAAGATCTCATTTGTTGTTCAGTCACTCTCTTTCCCTTGAATCCTTTGAAGGATTCGGCTGGACTCAGGCTTGCTGCTTAGCAAGAGCAGGGCTTCAAGAGCCGTCTGCCCCCGCTGCAGGGGAGGGATGGGCGTTTGTGTGTGTAAGTGATAAAAAGCTACAGATTCCTTTGTCAGGTCTTTGGGGATTTGCTTTCTTTTTATGGATGAGAAGTGCTCTTTAATAATGCTGTTTGCAGCGCTGTCTGCAGAAGCTGCTGTTCCTGCCAGGTGCTGCTGGATGCTCTGACCTGAGTCTTTTAAATTGGATTGCAAAGTCTTCTCTGAAACTTTGGGCAAGTTTCCATCTCTTTAGCTGCCAGCCCAGCATACGAAGAAGCCCAGCTGAGCCTCTGGCTGTGGTTGCAGGCACAAGTAACGCACATGCCGTGCTGCACAGGAGCCTCAGAGGCCAAAGCCATTTTCAGCAGCATCTTCAGGCAAAGTGAACCCACTGCCTTCAGGAAAATGGTGTTTTATAGCTGGCATCATCCTGAGGGCGGACAAGGCTGCCTGGGGGGGCTGGGTTTGTAGCTCTAAAATGAAGTTATAATATTCCTCAGACTGGAATGTTTGGACCAAGCATAAAAGCAGCAGTGCCTAATCTTCCCTAATGTGCCTACTATACCAAAAGCTGTTTGGGTGTGCAGGGGAGCTGGAGGACAGGTGGGTTCAACCTGCCAGACTGCAGGTCCCCATACTGGGTGTTTCCAAGTGACTTTCTCTTCCCTGGCTGCTCTGGGACAAACCCATTAACCTTCTCCTGAGCTGGGGTGAGTTTTGTGCTGGAACTGAAATGGCTGTCGCAGGGCTTAAATGAGGTTCCTGGGGTAGAACCGGTCAAAATCCCATCCCCTCTGCATCTGGGGTGGCTCTCTCAGAGGGATTGTCCCATTTTTTGTCCTTGGGGGCAGTGCAGGACTGAGTGCATGGGGACGGGATGCATGGCGCAGGGCTGGCTGTAGCCACCAGGGCTTGGAGAAGGGCAAAGCGAAGGGTGCAGACCAGGGAGGGTCATGAGCATCAAGGCAGCAGCGCGGGGCATCCTGCAGGTCCCGTTGCTCCAGCTCCCCACCAGCTGCTGAGATGGGAGCGCTGGGACAGCAGCACTGCTGATCCAGGGACTGGTTTCTTTGACATGAAAACCAGTGCAAGGCATTATTTCCCCCTCGGAGCAAACAATTCCCCGTGTAACAGTAATTGATAACCTGGTTTTCATCCTCGAAGCATTGACGTGCCCTGCGTTTGCTGTAAATGACAAATAATATTGCAATAAATTCTCTGGAGAGATTCCTGTTCTGCTTTGCAGCTCAGTGTGGCCTCGATGAAGAAAATGAAGACAAATGCGTTGAGCGCCACGTTACTTAGCCTCGGCATCAGCACAGCTCTGCGTAAGCTGTCTCTGCCCCTTTTGTTTCCAAGGCTGCCGGGTTTGGAAATAAGCATGGATGCTTTTAAAAATATCTCTTCTATTATAAAATAGAAAAAAAAGAGCTGGAAGGGGTGAGTAACACAGCCTCGGGTGGTGGGGGAGCTGCTGCTAGCCATGCCTGGGTGGGAAGAGGGATGCGGTTGTGGGCTTCATCCCGACCATGTGCAGGGATGGATGGCTGATGTCCTGCTTGTTGTTGCTTTCGAGTGGCTCTGGTTCCTGGGATAGCAGTAGCAGATCCTGTCCTGTGGACTTTTGTGGAACCCCCAGGTTCCCTGGCTGCCCGTGGGGTTGGAGCCCAGGCTTGCTCTGAGGTGGTGGAGACATCTGAAAGACTTGCCTGACCGCCTCACCTGCCTGTTGGGATCAGCCTAAACAGCCCCATCGGGCTTAAAATCTTCCATAGGCTGAGTCTCACCGTGTCTCCTTCAAGGAACTGTCCCCTGGCTTGTCCCTGGGGCTCTGGTGCTGGGCAGCCAGGCTGGGCAGGGAAAGCATCACCAACTCTGTATGGCTGCACCGGCGCTGGCAGTGGGGTGGCTGCAGGACACGGCTGCTGCAGGCGATAGCGAGAAGCAGAGCATAACTTTATTTGAAAAATCTGTGATCCTAACCATATCCTCTTACCCCTAATCTGTCCTTAAGACAGGATTCTCTGCTTCTTGCCAGATAAACCTTTTATGTGCAGACTGATGTGAATAGAGGTTGATAAGTCTCTAATTCTTCAGTGTGTTTGCTCTAACAAGAGCCTTGACTCTTATCTCCTGCAGGGCTGGCAGCCGGGGAGATGTTAATTGCGCTTTAATGTAGCGTACACGGCTCCTGACAAGGACTGGTGCTCTGGACATCCCTGGGGCATTCGCTGGGTGCAAGCAGAGGCTGTGCTGCCTGTGGAGGCGAGGGGCTCTGCAGGGCACTCAGAGGGTCTGTACCCTCCTGGAGACCACGGTTTGGGGCGATTTAGGTAGGACGGGGCTTGCAGCCTCTCCCCTCTTGCTGCAGCACATGGGGCAGGTTGTGCCCTGGACAGGATGAGGGGGACACGGCAGGGTGACCTCTCAGAGGAGGTGGAGAGGGGCTCTTGGACAGGGAGTGCAGAGATGGGAGGAGGGAGAATGTTTTTCAGCTGAAAGAGAGGAGATTGAGATGAGATTATAGGGAGAAATGTTTTGCTGTGAGGGTGAGGAGGCCCTGGCCCAGGTTGCCCAGAGCAGTGGTTGCTGCCCCATCCCTGGAGGAGTTCAAGGCCAGGTTGGATGGGGCTTGGAGCCCCTGATCCCATGGGAGGTGTCCCTGCCCATGGCAGGGGTGTGACTGAGTGATCTCTGAGATCCCTTCCAACCCAAACTGTTCCATTAGTCTATGGATCGAGTAGCGAGTGCAACACATTCTTGTTTCTGAAGGGATCTTTGCACCGGGGATCACGGCTGGCTCTGATGCAGGCAGGACTGGGCAGGTCCTGGGGGGAAAAAAAACAAGGCAGAAGCTGCTATTTTTAGCTGCAGAGTGCTCTGTGCTTCTGAGGACATGAATCTCCTGCCCTGGGAGATGAATGGTTGGGTTTTCCCTCTGAGCAGATTTATGGGCTGAGATGGAGTGAACCATGTCAGGGTGTCCTGGCTGCCTGGGTCTCCCCAGGACCCATGTGGGGCCCACAGGGGACATTGCTGGCAGTGGCACAGCAGAGCTGCTTTTGCTGCTCCATGGCTGAGGAGGATAATCCTCAAAGGTGTTTCCCAGTGACTGGGGTTCCGCACAGGTAGAACAGGACAACATCCAGCCACATGCCCTGCATCCAGTCCGTGACCTTTCTCATAGACATCAAGCTGTTCCCTCCCCTCTCTTGCGGGGAAGGTGCTTCTGAAATGGCTTTTTCCTACGCTGGGGCTGGTGGCTGGCTGGCTGTGTTCTTGGCCGAGGTGCCGTGTGGCCGGGCAGTGCCGGATGCTCTCAACGTGTGTCCGGGACAGACGTCTGCACTGGCCCATAAACCAGTGATGGGCAGAGCAGCCCTGCTGTAACGCGTTTTGAAAGCTTCCGTGAAATCAAGATAAGAGCTTGGTGCTGCTCTTATCACTCTGGTGCCTGCTCCTCGTTGCTGGAACTTCAATATTTGTTCCCGGTTACTGTTTATCTCCCTGACAGATCTTGGTTGTGTAAGTGCAGATCCTTGTGCGGTATCAGCTGCTCACCCTTCCCTTTCATTACCCCAGCAGCTATAATGGGAGTTTTTAAGCTCTGGACAGCTTTTCTTTTGAGGTGGGATTTGCCGCCCCACCCTCAGGCTCAGCCGTGCTGAGGTCCTGCTCATGGCATCGTTCCAGGCTGCTGGACCCGGCAGGCAGAGCTGAAACCTGCCGGGTGCTCGCTGCTGCATTCCCTGTGCCGTGCTAGGGTGTGCAAATAATCATAGAATCATAGAATCATCAGGTTGGAAAAGATCCATCGGATCATCGAGTCCAACCATTCAAATACTAAACCATGTCCCTCAGCACCTCATCCACCCGTCCCTTAAACACCTCCAGGTGCAGAGCTGGAGAGTCGGGAAAGCTCCGGCTCCTCACTGGAGCATGTTCAGGTAGTCCATACCCCAAACCAGACCCCAAATTGCTGCTGTGTTCCAGCCTCCCAGCACCCCGTGTTGGCCAACATGCCAATACCAATGGAGGGAGCAGCCTCCGGCATCTCCAGAGCGATGCATGGTACGAAGCTTTTGCCGAAAGCAGGGACCAGCAGCAGCTTGGAGCAAAAGCACTGCAGACAGGGACCAGAGAGGTCCTTGCTCCTTCTCCTCTGGAGCAGCTCATATTTTCTAACTTATGGCTGTGTTAGGAAAATGAGAGCTAGATCCCAACAAACCCACTGTCCCAGCCTGCAGGCAAACAGGATTTGGGGAGTTTTCCATTTTCTCAAATGAAAATGATTTTTTTATGATTTTCAGTCTCCATAATCACCTTGTCTGGCCACTTTAATTTTGACGGACCAAGATTTTGAAGATCTACTTGTCCTGTGGGAGCACAGCGAGGCTGCTCTTTGAGCCCTGACCTTCTCCACCGGGCTGCGGTGGCTGCAGGAGATGCTGAGCCACCTGGACCAGCTCGCTGGCAGCCGCATATGTGTGTGTGTGAGAACTCTGGGGTTTTAATGAGCAAATTTAGTGCAGTGTCCTGCTGTTTTGGGCAGATTTCCATGTCGATCCTCAATCTATTTTTGCAGCTAATTTTGGAGGTGGTTTTATTTGTCTGCCTGCTGTATCCCCATCACAACTGCATCCCTGGCACGGGAGTGTTTGTGCTTGCGGAGACGAGGGCTCTCCAGGCTTTGCCAGGTGGATCGGGGTCCTGCCTTGGCATGGGGCTGGCAGCCCCCAGCATCCCTTCAGCCAGGTTAACCCTGCTGGGCTGCTGTTTTCATCCTGTTTTCACCCTGTTTTCATCCTGTTTTCCTAAAACTAAAGGATGCCCCAATCCATCACCCACTCTTCATCTGCTCCTGAGCAGCGATGGAGACCTGGTAACCCCCACAGCTGGTGCCTGACACTGCAGCCCTGATGGTCTTTGCTTGGTGGCTGCGCTGTCAGTCCTGCACCCGCAGCAGCGCTGTCACCACTGCTAATTAACCCAGCCTGTGCCCCAGCCACCTTCTGTCTGGTTTGATGTGGCATTTTTTCCCTCTATCTGGGGGATTTTGCCCTGGCCAGCTGTGGGGACTGCCTCCAAAATGCACTGATGACATTTAGGGTTTATCTTTTCTGTCGTAGAAGTGGAGTTGGTGATGGGGGCCAGACCCCCACCAGCTGTGGGGACGAGCCTGCTGCAGCCCCAAGCGCTGCCCAACCACTCTCCCTTCTTTGCAGCCGTGCGTGTCAGGCTGTGGCCGTGTCAGCTGTGTGCCATCCCGTGCCATTCCATGTGGTGCCCACCTGCACAGGGGGATACTCCCTGGCAGCATCGTTGGAGCCAGGATGCATCAGAGGCACCAGGGAGGCAGGCGTGGGGTTCCCCTTGTTGGAGCCTGAATGGTGTCAGCAAGCAGTTGTCTACTTGTCAGATTAATTGCGAAGCGAGTTAATCCGTGTATCCCATTTATTTTCTAAGGCTTTAATTAATGAGCTGATGCATGGCAAAGCTAGGGAGCAGCCAGGTTGTCATGCGATTGCTGACCCTGGGTTACGCAGCAGCCCTTGCTGGTGTGGGCTCTGGTGTCTGGGATGGGCTGGGATGTGCTGGTCACCCCTGGTTTGGTTCATCGGCACTGTGGGTGCCCTGTGCGGCATTACCCGAACCACAGGCGCCCATGAGTTGGCCCAAGTGCAGCACAGAGGCACCTGTGTTTGGGTGGGAGCATTGTCTGTCATGGAGTGCACGTTTCGGGGAGCAGCACAGTTTCTTCCTGTCAAGGGCACTTTTTTCCTCCCTCCTCTCTGCCTCTGAATGGCAGTGTGCTGGGGCCGCAGCCAGCGGGGCCGTTGGTGTGTTGATAATGCTGCTCTTAATTGAGCACCATCTGCACTTGGTAATTTAATTTTTCCTGCATCTGCAAGGTTCCAACTTTGTTTATCTGATGTCCTGAGGTTTATTTAACTTATGAGCATCATCTTCCTCCAACAAAGGCACTCCAGGCATTCCACAGCAGCCCCTGCTAGGAAATACTTTCATAACATTGTTCCAGCCCCAGGAAAAAGGACACACAGACTGGAATTGCAAAGGGCAACAGCAGAGCCGAGGTGCGGGGATGGTTTTCTGCCCGCTTTTGCGTAGCAGGAGGCCTGCTGGGAGCATTACTTCTATTAAATTAAACCGTGCAAGATTGAGAGCAAGCCCTGAACAACACAGCCCCTCTCGTTGCCATCAGGCCTGGCAGGGTATTTCATATTTCAATGCGTTGACAGACAGCGCTTTTTGTCTGTGGATGCTTATTAGTGTTTAACCCCCCCAGCTGTGCCTTTGAAGGGCTGCGAGGGTGGAACTGAACTGCAGCTCCTTCAAAAAATAATAATAATCAGAAGCTGGAAAGTCTATTAGCTGGGGCACGGGGGAAGAGTTGGAAATCTGGTTCACGTGGCCGCGACGGGAGCTGTTGTGAGCTCCTGGCAGCAGCCCCTGCCTTTCCCACCCAGCTCCTCCTGCCTTCTGCTTGGATTCTTCACCCAAATTCTGCAGCCACCCTGTGCTCAGGGGTGTCAGGGATGCAGGCAGGGATGGAAGTAGGGATGCAGGCAGGGATGCAGGCAGTGATGCAAGCAGTGATACAGGCAGGGATGCAGGCAGGAACTGCTGTTCAAGGCAGCTCCAGACCCGTCTCTTGCCTGTAGAACCATCTCTGCAACTACTCACCCTGAAACTCCGCTCTGTTCCACACTGAAACCCCGGAGGATCCATTTTTTCCCCGCCTGCTCCAGCAGCACCTGGGTCCGTGTAGTGACTTTAATTAGCTTTAAGCATTTCCTCTCATAAAATGTAGGTCAGTCTTAATTAGTGTGAATCCTGCTGCTGCCAGCTTTGCTTTTAATTAAGCTCCTGAAGTTGAGGTTGGTGCATAAGGTGCAGCATCAGAGCTTCAGTGTTTTCGGCTGCTCACCAGATGTTTCGTGGTCACTTTGGCTGGTCTGTGGTCAAGGCCATGTTCTCCCTCCTGCTCATGGTGGCCAGTCACCTTTGGGGCATGGCCACTCCATCCCCAGGCACTGCAACCCCTCAGTGCACAATTGTCTCCAAATGAGAGGTGCTGGTGGGGCTGTGGAGCTGCACAGGGAAGGGCACTTGACTGGTGCTCAATGTGAAGCTCCCGGTGTCCTCATCCCTTGTCACTGTCCATCATGATGGCAGGACTGCATCTTGTGGCATGCACTGGCACCTCTGATGTGACATCAGGACCTGCGGCAGGACCTAGGGTTCAGGAGGGCAAATTGAGCTTCAAAAGAGGATTTTCTGCATAGAATAAACCTGCCGGTGTGGGGAGGTGCCAGAAGCACCTTGCGGCAGCAGGCGCCTTCGGGTTTGAACACATCAAGCCTTCAGCAGCCCAGGCTTCGTGGCCTGGGGAAAGCCTTGGCTCTGGGCATGGGGAACAGCGAGCTGGTCCTGAGCCCTGACCAGCTCCCCGAGCCCTTGCAGGTCCAACCCCACAGCCTGGCTGCCTATTTTTACTGCTCCCGGGCTGTGAATCACTCCGCTCCCTCGTCTCAGTCGCTGCCTTTGAAGGTATTTATAAACTGCCATCGTCTCCCCTGCGCCTGCTTTAGCAGATGGTGTAAAATTAGCACTCTGGCTCGCTCCTGCCCTCTCCTTGTCCATCTCTGCGCTGTTCAATGAGTGTAGATGTGCAGGAACTGGACGCTCCCTCTGCCTTAATCAAAACCATCAAAATAGCAATGAAGAGCTCCACCAGCACTGGTGATGCTGGGCACTGGCATCCTGAGGTGCATGGTACTTGCTGCCGAGTGGCATGGGATGTGCAGGGATGGCTCTTGGTGTGCGTATGCTGTGGATTGCCCAGAAGGGGTTTGGTGGCACCGGAGCTGCTGCTGTGTTCAGCCCTCGTGCTGGTTGGTGCCGGGGAAGGTGGGAGCGGGGCTGAGCTGGCTGAGTCCAGCTGGGGTCGTGGGGGGAGAGGGCACTCTACCCCTACTCCAGGGAAATGGGATTTAAATCGGGCATCACCGGAGCAGCAAACGGCTGCGCTCACTCGCCAATGCACCGTTCCCTGGCAGTTCTTTCATCACATCCTACCGATTACTGCGCTAATTGCTGGGGATCAAGCAGGCTAATTAATCTCTGCTCTTCCCCTGGGGCTGCTGGATGTTTAGGATTGCCTTTGGTTAAAGCACAGAGAGCCTGGTGCAGCTGGCCGGCTGGCAATTGCTTTGGGATGGAGTCAGGATGCATCCCCTGCCCTCACTGGCTGGCACAGCCGCCCTGAGTGGCACTGATGGGCTCCCCCGTCACCCCTCTGCCAGGCTGTGCTCCAAGCAGGCACAAGAAGTTTCCTATTGGCTTTGGGGAAAACCCCACCGTGGAGGGGCCCTGCCTTTTCTTCTCTTTCCTTTCCCCCTTTCCTGCTAAAACCAAGCAAAACAGGAAAAATAAACCCCAACTTGAGAGAGAAACTGATGCGCCCTGGGAGAAAAGTGGGTGCACACAGCAGGAAGAGGAGTTATTTTTAAGTTGCTGCCTGAATGTGGAGTAGCTGCTGTGTCTTTTGAAAGCCATTAAGGTGCGATGCTGGTGCTCATTAATTTATTGCCAGAGGTCTTCTAGGCTGAGCTGCACACCATGCTCCATCAGCCTTGAGGACTGATGCATCCAAGCCGGTGTGGGTTGCTGCAGACACCGCGAATGATCTCCTGGCTGAGCCACGGGGTGAACGGCACCGACAGGCGCTGGGGCAAAGGCTAGAGAACTCACCCCTCACTGCCCTTCCCCTTCTCTTTCAGAACAAGGTGCTGACAGTGGACGGGGTGAAGGTGAAGCTGCAGGTATGTCCCCATGGCCCTGGGAGCCACTTCCGTTCCCCTGGGGTGTTTGGGGCTGGGCAGAGCCCTGTGGCAGAGGGCACCCCAGAAGCGGGTCCCCCATCTCTGCCTGTTGCTGTTGCGTCTCCTGCCCTGGTCCAGCCCTTTTTGGTGTCTCTGTCCCCTCAGCAGGATCCCGCCTGGGGCTGGGGACTGTTTGGCTACAGGGGCACCCCTGACCCAGCCCACTTGCCTCCCCACCACTTGGTGACTGCAACCGAGCTGGTGAGACCGGAGCGATGCCTGAGGCGGTTTGCCCAGCATTTTTTCTGCTTTGGAAGAGCTGTAGGATGGTGAGAGGGATGGAGATCTTCTGAAAGGATCCACATCCCCTGGCTCAGCCTGCATCCAGCCCATGGGACATGGAGATTTGTGTCCCCCTGCAGCCAGAGCCGCTCCAGCCCCCTGGGACGCAGCGGTTCCTCTGGCCCCTTGACCCAGAGCTGAATAACAACATTAGCGTTGATCTGCCCCCAGCCGGGCCCTGGCACTCTGCAAACATCTGGCTGCATTAAAAACTGATAAATTAAATTAGCGACTCCCCACGCATCCATCTACTGGATGGATTTTCTGATTAAGGGATGTGTCAGGAGCCCTTTGCCACACACCGTGATCTCCAAGCACTGAGGAGCAGGAGGGCCTGCCTCAATATTGATTGCACTTGTCAGGTTTCCTCTTGCTGTCCCTGGAAGCAAGAGGCTGAGGAGGCTTCCTGGACTCGCACTGTGCCATCAGGTGTTGGGTTTGGTGCTGGGGGGCCGTGACTGACCTCTCTGGTCCCATTTGCCTTCCAGATCTGGGACACGGCTGGGCAGGAGCGCTTCCGCAGCGTTACCCACGCCTACTACCGGGATGCCCACGGTAAGCACGGCCACCTCTGCTTCCCAGGGGAAACCCCCTCCCTCCGGCTCTTTGGGGCCCCGAGCCACAGCTGCAGGCCAGGTGAGTCAGTGATCACTGGAGGCGCTTCCCTGTGGGAAGCATGTACCCAGGATGGAGGAATCATAGAATCATAGAATCACCAGGTTGGAAAAGACCCACCCGATCGAGTCCAACCATTCCCATCAATCACTAAACCACGTCTCTCAGTACCTCGTCCACCCATCCCTGTAACACGTCCAGGGAAGGTGACTCAACCCTCTCCCTGGGCAGCCTCTGCCTGTGCCCAATGACCCTTTCCGTGAAAATTTTTTTCCTAATGTTCAGCCTAAACCTCCCCTGGCAGAGTTTGAGGCCTTCCCCTCTCATCCAGTCCCCTGTCACTTGGGAGAAGAGGCCAGAGTTCCTAACGCACTGTCCCTCTCTCTGCAGCCCTGCTCCTACTCTACGACGTCACCAACAAAGCCTCGTTTGACAACATCCAGGTACGGCAGCGCCATGGCCCCTCCTGGCCGCCCTATGAGGACACCAAAGGATGGGTAGAGAAAGCTGTCCCTCTCGTAGCAAATAAAAAAGGATGATGGGTTCATTTCACCATCAAGTTAGTGCTGCGTATTATTACAGCACCACCTGCAGAACTTGCCCTGATAAAGGAGCACGGGCGGCTTTTCCAAGCGAGGTGCTCCATCGTCCTCCTCTCCATCACTGGGTTCCATGGGGTTGGGCTCGGATGCCACATTGCACCCACATGCCTTGGTGCAAACCCGGGCAGGGGAGAGGGCCGCATCCTGCTGCACAGGAGTGTGCTCAGCACGGGGCCCAGTGCTCCCATCCTCCTCCTCATGGAGCTGTTGCTAACGCCTCTCTGCCTCTCTCCAGGCTTGGCTGGCAGAGATTCATGAATACGCACAGCAAGATGTGGTCCTCATGTTACTGGGAAACAAGGTGAGTGCAACCCCATGGTATCACTGGAGCCTCCTCATCCTTCCCGGACAGTCTTGCGACAGAGGGAGCCTGAAAGGGTGTGAAGGGATGTGGGTGTTGCCTACTGCTGACCTTCCAGGCCATCTCAAATAATTGCTTTTTGCTGTTCTGGTCGGCAGGTGGATTCAGCCCAGGACAGAGTGGTGAAAAGGGAAGATGGAGAAAAACTAGCCAAGGTATGTGAGTTGTCACCTGCTGCAGCGAGTCAGGGGCCCGAGGGCACCAGCGTGTCCTCAATGATGTGCAACAGTCTGGCCCAAAGTACATCTGGGAGCACTTTTCTCTTCTTCCCTTGGCTTGCTCTCCTCTTCCTCCTTACCTGCTCTTCTTTCTTTAAGCTTCTGCTAATATTGTGTCTTTGACCTCAAATGTTATTTCTAAAGCCCGGGCTGGGAACCCTCGTGCAGCTTTTGCTGCCCACGGTGGAACATGAGCTCCCGCAGCAGGCACCGTTGTCAGCTGGGACTGGGAGCCCCCAGGTGACGTTTCTGACCCTGGTGTGTCTTGTCCCACAGGAGTACGGTGTGCCCTTTATGGAGACCAGTGCCAAAAGCGGCCTCAATGTTGAATTAGCATTCACAGCCATTGCAAAGTAAGTGACCAGTGCGGCCGTTGTGCTGGGCGCTTCTCCCGCAGCAGGTCCCACAGCCTTTGGGATAAAAGCTGGCACTGTCACTCCCTTTTTCATTCCTGGGATCTCCCAGCTGTACCTCTTGTGTGGGCAAGTCCTTGCCTATCTCATGTGAGATACAAATCATAGAATCACCAGGTTGGAAAAGACCCATCGGATCATCAAGTCCAACCATTCTGATCAAATACTAAACCGTGACCCTCAGTGCCTCNTGAGAAGAAGTCATCACCCTCCTCTCCACGACCTCCTTTCAGGTAGTTGTAGAGAGCAATGAGATCTCCCCTCAGCCTCCTCTTCTCCAGGCTAAACAACCCCAGAAATGTCTCATCATCCAGATGGAGTCGAGTTCACCTGAGCAGGGCCAGGCAGCGCAGACAGAAAAGTAATGTGGTTTTCCCTTTCTGCAGGGAACTGAAGCACAGAGCCATGAAGCTGCCCAATGAGCCCAAATTCAAGCTCCACGACTATGTGAAGAAGGAAGTGCGAGGCTCGGGCTGCTGCAGGTCCTAATGCGCTCGGTATGTTTGTACAGAGACTCATGCCAAGTGTTTGTGCGCCGCACTCTCTCCTCGTGGACAATGTGTGCATGTCTGTCTGTCGTGTCCGTATCTGCCTAAGAGTTGAGCTGAGACATGAGCAATGGAGGCTGCAGCAGAAAAAGCTCTCCTGGCCGGAGTGGTTGCTGTCTGGGATGCAGCCAGGGACCAGGCACTGCTCCCCAAACCCCCATCACATCCATCCGCACTGCGAGCCCTCTGGCATCCCTTCAGTTGCTCCCACCTGGCTGGCACCCACTTGTCCCCATGCAGGTGGGTGCCCAGGAAGGGATAGATGGGCTGTGGTCTTGCTGCTGCTCCTTCCAGAGCAGCAGCCACGAGGCTTCTTTCATGTTAGGAAGAATTCTGAATAAGGGGAGCACATGCCTTCTCCTCACCAAACATCTGGGTAGGTAAAGGTCCCAAATTCCCCTTTTTCTCCCCACATGCCTGGAATTCAGCTGTTGAGGCCTGGAGCACAAAGGACAGACTTGTTTTCAAGGCAAACATTTTTGTCCCTTTTCCACGTGGTGTAAGACACCTCCTCGGTGAAGGTTTCTCCTCCTCCCTGCGGAAGCCAAGAGCTTCGCCGTCTGTGTGCGTGAGCTCCTTCTGACCCGTCTGTTGTACAGAAATCCCCGAGTGTTCTTCTGTTCAGGAAAGGCTTTGGTTCTCTTGCTACCGCTGTTTCTAGTACTTCAGTCAAGAAGAAATCCACTGCATCACCACTTATTCTAAATACCTTCATCTAAGTGTGATAGCATTTTCAGACTGCAGCAACGCTTTGATATCTTCAAAGTTCTCTTGGGACATCGCTTTCTTTTCAGGAAGAAAGCTGGGGGGATGCTGTAGGCATTGATTTTAGAGGTTGCAGACTCTCCTGCCAGCTCTTTTCAATGGACTCCTCACCCCTTTGGTCTGTTCAGGCATTTGGCTCTTCTACAGCTGCACTTCTAAGTATGAACTTGGATCGAATGTCTGGCCTTTGGCCATTTTCTTTGAAATATCCTCTTGCATGGCCCCAGGTGCCCACCACACTGAACCACCTGAAATACAATCACCCCTCCTTCACATTTGAGCTGGGCACCACCATGCTCGCAGGCACTTTGGCTGCCGCTGCCCCTGCCCCTGGTTTTGCTCGAGGCATTCGCTCCAGCACTGCGGTCCCAACCTGCACGAAGACCCCGCGGCTGCTGTGCACGGTTTGGGGCTGCTCAGAGCTCCACAAACAGCAGCAGCTCCTGCCCAAAGTGGGTCCAACGCAAGAACAGGACAAAACAAGATCCTACTGCCAACAGAGCAGGTTTTCCCAAGTAGCTTTTTAGGGAGAAATGAGTCAACTGTGTGATTGAAATTTTATTTATTGAGAAGCTGTTCCTGCAGGAATTCTTGCAGGGCACAGCAGGAGGGAGGGCCTTGGGGGGGGAATGGTGATCAGGACTCCCGTGTCCCTCTCAGCAGAGCCAAAGGGACTGGCAGCACTGGCACAGCTGCTCCCACTGGAGCGGCAGCCGTTCATTCCTCAGCCAAGGCTTTCTCCAAGTAACTGGATTAACTCTTTGCCTTTACCTGCTCTAGAAGGTGGTGATGGCTGCTGCAAGCTAGTTTGCAAGCAGCATCAGAACCCAGGAGGCTCTGAAGGTGCTCGGGCACAGTTAAGCACAGGAATCCACAAAGTCCGTTGTTCCCTGCTGCTTTGGTGAGCTTCGCTCTGCTTCCATGGCTGCTACTTGACCAGTGCCTCCTACACAAAGCCGCTTATTTTCCAGCCACCTCCACGCTCACTGCAGGCTGTGTAGCACACACTTGCTAATTGAGTTTAATTTTAAAAAGGGACTGGGATTTCCTCTAGTCCCGGGTTTGCTACGTACCGGGGCCTTGTTACCCGGGCTGTGCAGGAAGGGCCAGTCCAGCCGAGGCACAGAACGGGTCAGGCAGCTCAAATACCACCAGTGTGCCCACATCTGCCTTTGGTGCCGTGTTTTCCCAGCAGTGCAGCAGCAGCCCTTGCCCAGAGGTGCTGGTCACTGCCCCAGAAGCGATGAGGCTGCCTAAAGCAAAAATAAGCAGCATTCTTAGCGCTCCCACCAGGTCGTGGCCTTCCCTCTTCCTTGCAAGGCAGGGAGAGCCTTGACTCTTAAAGAAAAAGCTGACAACTTGGTGGAACCGAAGTCGATTTGAGAACAAATTTAAACAAGATGGAAATGCTGCCCTCTGGAGTACTTCGAATGTTCCTGTTGGGAAGCACCAGCCACAACCGATATAATGACGTTAAATCTAAATCTTAAGGCAGACTCGGTCCCTTCTCCCCCTCTACACGTTGTGTCCCAACACCAGCCTGACCCCAAAGCTCCTCCTCAGCCTGGCACCCTCTCCCGACCAAACGATGAGCAATTTATTGTTCGGTGCGTTCAAACAAGCCAGAGGACTCCACACACAACCTTTTATTTTTTTTTTCTTTTTTGCTGGCTCTTGTTTACTGCTTTTTGTTTCATTCCTGTGAATAAATTTTTTTAATGACCTTTGTGGCTACAATGGTATTTTCGGGTTGTCCCAACATCCACCATTGCACTATTGAATCCTTCTGGCTTCTTCCAGCACCTGCATGGATTCGGGTGCCCCAGTGCACCCTGAATTACGCGAGCTGGACTTTCAAGGGCATCTGCTGGGTGCCGCAATGTAAACCACATATTTACAGCAACACTCTTCTGGGTGCCCAAACGCAAACATAGTTTGCGTTTGGGCACCCAGAAGAGCGTTGCTGTAAAGCAGGTTGTGCAAAGCCTGTAGGATTTGTGAAAAAAAACCAAAAACCAACCACCAGAGAAGACATCTTTTCAACACTTTATTAAGCTATGACATTGACAAAATAGACACATAAGTGGAGATACAGCAGCGATTTGCTGAACTTGGGGAAAAAACACATTACCTGAGCAGATTGTTACGTACTTGAAAGCAGCCCTGAAGAGAACTTGAAGGTGCTGGTGAAGCTCCACGGAAGCTGGGAAAGCGCACTGGCAGGCCAGAAAACCGTGTCGTGGACTGCAACCAAAGCAGTGGGCCCTACAGGGCAAGGGGACAGGATTCTACTCTGCTCCATTCTGTGAGACCCCACCTGGAGCCCCGTGTCCAGTTCTGGAGACCTCAGCACAGGAAGGATATGGAGCTGTTGAGTCCAGAGGACATGCAGATGATCTTAAGGCTGGAGCATGTCCTGTACAAGGACAGGCTAAGAGTTGGGGTTGTTTAGCCTGAGGAAGAAAAAGTGCTGGGAAGACCTCAGAGCAGCTTCNCTTGGGAGAAGAGGCCATTACCCTCCTCTCTACAACCTCACCTCAGGTAGTTATAGAAGGGATGAGGGTAATAGTTTTGAGGCTAAAGAGAGGAGATTGAGGTAAGATCTTTGGAAGAAATGTTCCGCTGTGAGGGTGGGGCGGCCCTGGTTCAGGTTGCCCAGGGAAGCTCTGGCTGCCCTGTCCCTGGAGATGTTCAAGGCCAGGTTGGATGGGGCTTGGAGCCCCTGATCCAGTGGGAGGTGTCCCTGCCCACAGCAGGGGTGGGACTGGATGGGTTCTGAGGTCCCTTCCAACCCAACCCATTCCACGGTTCTGTTATCAGCCCGGTCCCGCGTTGTGCCAGGTGTCCAGCAGGCCGGCCCAGAAGAGCCCCAGCCACACTCCTCCCTGCTGGAACTGTCGGTTCCCGATCCGGTTCCCGCCAGGCCCTGGGGAGAGAAGGCAGAGCATCGTTAAGACCGGGCCGCCCCGCCCCGCCCGGCCACACCGCCGCTCCCCAGACCTCAGCCGCGCATCCTCCGCAGGGGCCGCGTTGCCACCGCCCTCAGACGAGGTGTCAGAAATGGAAATGATGCTCATCCCCGGCCTAGCTCCCGGTAGCGGCCCCAGTACCCACCACCCTCCCGCACCTCTCACCTCCGCGCCAGAAAGGACAGCCGCGTGCCCCTGCCGCACTTTTATAGACTCCCTCACGCCGCCATTGGCCAGGTGGCCCGCGCGTTGAGCCAATCGCAAGCGGCTAGCATGATCGCGCTCCCGCCTCCCGTCAGAGCCGATTGGCTGCCTCCTTTCTCCCAGCTAACGGCATCGCTCGGCGCGGCGTGGCCCGAGGCTGTGGCGCGCCAACATCTGATTGGCCCCCGGGGAGCTCCGAGCCAAGCCAGTAGCAGCACCGCTTCTAGCATAGAGGTGCCAACCGGTGCGGCGCCGCGAGGGCTGCTGGGATTCGTAGTCCAGACGTTATAGAGGAGAGCGCGGGAAGCGGCGTGCTGGACTACAAGTCCCGAGGAGCTGCGCGGCGCAGCGCTTCCGGCCCGGGCGGCAGCGGAGCCGCTGGGCTACCGGGGAGCAGGCCCGGGGCGCGATGAGCCGGGGCCGGGCGCCGCCGCTCCGGCCGCCGTTGCCAGGTACGGCGGGGCCTCGGCGAGGGGCTGGGGGCGCGGGCGGGCCCTGCCTGGGTTTTATGGCGTCTCCCCCGGGCGATCGGGGCCCTCTCGGGCGATGGCGGCTGCGCCGGGCGCTTTGGGGCAGCCATGGAGCGGCTTCCGCGGCGCTGCGGGCCCCACTCGAGGCTTGTGGCGCCTCCCCCGGGCATTGTGGGTTCCACTCGAGGCTTGGGGCGGCTCCCCCGGGGGATGCCAGGTCCTGCTTGGGCTTATGGCGGCTCCCCTAGGGCTTCCAGACCCTGCCTGGGGCTTGCAGCAGCTGCACTCCGGGCTGCCAGGCTCAGCTCTACGCTTGGGGCCGCTCCCTTAGGGCTACCAGGCTCAACTCCAGGCTTGTGGTGGCTCCCCTGGGAGCTGTGGGACCTGTTCGAGTCTTGTGGTGGCTCCCCTAGGGCTACCAGGCTCAACTCCAGGCTTGTGGCAGGTCCCCTGGGCGCTGCGGACCTTCCTCTGGGCTTGTGATGGCTCCACTCCGGGTGCATAGGTCCCGCTTGGGACTTGTGGCAGCTTCTCCGAGCGCTGGGGGTCATACTTTGGGCTTGTGACAGTTCCCTTGGGTACTGAGGGCTTAGCTCCAGGCTTGTGGCTACCCCAGGGGCTCCGGGTCACACTTGGGGTTTGTGGCAGGTCCTACTGTACTGTGGGGCGGCTCTGGTGCTCCCCAGAGCATCTCCAAGGCAGCTCTGGGGCTGCCACCACCGTGGACAGTTTGTCACTGGGTTTAAACTGGGTGCCAGTGCCAGTGGGGTGTTGCAGGTGTGCAGAGGAGCTCAGCCATTGTCTCAGACACCGGTGAATCCTGAGTTTTGTCTTTTCTTCTGCTCCATTGCTTCATAGTGTGGAGTGCATGTTGCTGCTGGTTCTCTTTTGTCTTCCCGTAACCCTGTCTCCTCCCTCTCTGGCTTCACACCTTGCGCAATGTGGGAGAGTTGGTGGTAGAGCTCCATGCCTGACCTGGGACAACTGCACGTCTCAGGGCAGGCAGTGAAATCATACTGTCATCTTCTCATTTCAGTTGTCTGGTTCTGTCTTATCCTGCTGCCAGCTTACAGCTGCTGCCCCTCTGACAGACACTTCCCTCTTGTTTAATGCACGACTATGGCCTGATGATCCTCTTGTGTGTGTGAAGGCCAGCAGTGAGGACCCTCTGTGCAGTTCAGCTTGCTTTTTTTGAGCTCTATAGGTGTCAAACAATGGCTCAGACAGGTTCTGCAGGGGCCGAAGCACCTGGACAGAGAGCTGGTTTGTAAGGCAGTTGGGTTTGATGTGTGCATAGCAAGCCAGGTCCAGGCTGTTGTACCATTGGGGTAATGGAAGTGTGAAGAGCTCTGGCCTAGAAGTTGGTATTTCAACTCTGGCAGTGTTGCCAACACTTTGTTTCAATTCCAGCACTTAATTTTGTCTCCTTTGTCACTCCAGTGATGTCTTTAATTCATAGAATCCTGGAATGGTTTGGGTTAGAAAAAATCTCAAAGCCCATCCAGTTGCAGCCCCTACCATGGGCAGAGACACCTCCTGCTGGATCAGGGGCTCCAAGCCCCATCCAGCCTGGCCTTGAACACCTCCAGGGATGGGGCAGCTGCGACTTCTCTGGTCTCCCTTTAATCGTTCCTGTTCCAATTCCATAGCTGCTGCATTTTGCTCTAAGCCACCAGCTATGCTGCAGTGTGGGAGTGGTGGGGCTTGGCTCACAGTTGCCTATTCCAGTGGAAGCACAGCCTTAGATGGCCATAAGCCACTTGTGAAGCCCCACAGGTGAGTTTATGTCCCCTGACTGAAACCCTTCTGTAGTCACATGTTCTCTCCCTGGGGCTCCACAAACAGCTGCGCTGTGGGAGCTGCGAAGAGGCCCACAGGCTCTGGGAAGTTGGCAAGTGCCGTGTGCCTGTGCCTGCTCTGCTGTGAGCTGCCACAGGGGTGGCTGTGTACCAGCTGGGGCTGGTCCTGAGCAGTGGGGAGGTTTTGCAGCTTCAGCTGGCGTTCAGCCATCAGTCATCTCGTGGGCCGAGCATCTCCTTGTTCTGTGGGGCGTTCCTGGCCCCTGCAAGCCATGGCTGTGGTGCTTCCTGTGATGAGATTGCTGCTGCTACTTGGGTTGTCTCAGTTAAGCCTGGCTTACACCAGGAGAAAGGCATCTGGGAGAAAATCCTTCCTGGTTTCACTGACTGCATACTCAGATTACATGGGCAAGGTCAGTCTGTTGGAACTGTTCCCTCCCGATCTTTCTGCCCCTTGTCTTCCCTTCCCTTGACTGTGTCGTTCGCTGTGGGCATGATGAGGCTGACGCTGACCTGTCCCCTTGCCCATGGGCTGCCTGGGACACAGGACAGGTGGGTGGTTGCTCTCGGGGGTACACATCTCACTTCTTCCAAGCTCAACAGCTCATCAGGAGTCCAGGGCAGCAGCACCCCAACTTATCCACGTAGAGGCTGCTCCTGCTGCCCTTAGCACACCCAAGTTCAGGGCTTTGTCAGAGTTACCCTGCTGCTTTCTTGACACGGTGTAGAACCCACAGGAGGTGTTTTGGGGACTGGAGCAGAGCAGTGCCTGCATCTGGAGAACCTCAGCTGTGGGAGCCTGTTGTCCTCCTGTGGAGGTGGATTGTCCTGGCAGTGGAAGTCCCTCCCCACCAGTGCTTGGTTTTCAGGCAAGCCCTGTTCACCAGCTCTGCCTTTTTGTGCCATTCTTGATTAGCTGGCTTGGTTCTACAATCAGGCTGTGTTACTGCTTGATATTCCAGGTTATGAATAGTTTGGGAACGATCTAAAGAGGGTGAGAAACTCGAGCTCCCTTTAANTATTGAGAAGTGAGCTTGGGAACTAGTGAGAAACTCGAGCTCCCTTTAAAGTGAGCGATGGACTTTCCTATCCCTGGAGATTTTTCCAGTCAGAGGAGTAAATCTGTGTGTGCCAAGAGAGCAGTTGTTTGTTCTGCGCTAGGCTAAACCTCTTCGGTCTCAGAGCAGTCAGGGCAAAGCTGTGAGGCAGAGATTGGCCGAGCTGTGGGATTTTCCAGCTGAATTTGCATATCGCCCACTGCTCTGCATGCCTTTCTGTTTACATCACTTAAGAGCGATGCACACATACACGCACACAGATAGCGGAAGAGACGAGGAAGAGACGGTTTGACTGAGGAGAAGCCTGCCCACAGCTTAGGAACTTGGTCATGGTGGCATCTGGCCAGGCTTTGCTGCTCCATGTTGGCTTGCGTGGCCCATGCTGAGCTTCCGCCAAGGTAAAATGTTTGCCCTGGGTGCTGGGGCTGTGGCGGCAGCGTTCCCCGCATTGCTGCTCTGCTTTAGTGCTCAGGATAGTAGTGAGGGAGGAACTGCGCTCACCCCTGTGTCTGGCTCTTACTAGAGAGGCACGAGGGCTCTGAACTCCAGCACCAGTGTAGAAATGGGTCTGTACTGCCTGTCCAGCTAGCTGGGGGTGTGTGATGCTGATTTTGTGGTCCTTCGGAGTGACCTTTGCAAGAACATGTAATGCCTGACTGTGCAGCAACCCGTGTGCCTTACATTCTGCTCCTCTGCTAGTTCTCAGTGGCAAAGTCCAAGGAAACTGCATAGAAAGAGCAGGTGACTAATCTTTACTAGATACGTTTTTTGTCAAGGAGCTGGTGCATTTCAGAGGGGTCTTTCAGGTGGTCTCACTGCACCCAGAGGGCAAGCAAGAGCATGTCAGGGACTTCAGAGCTTTGGAGGTTGTTGGGGGAAGCAGTGGTGGGAGTGATGCTTTGTGCAATTTCAGTAATGATGGGGCTTGGGTTTCTTAGGACTTAAATCTGGGAGAATGCCATACTGTGACAGAGGAGCAGTTAAACTGTTCCTGAGGAGCGCAGCCACCCGTGAGGCAAAGCAATTTGAAAAGCCCTTGGTGACTGCACAGCAATCAAGGAACAGAGCAGTGTAGGAACTTTAATTGCCTTGAGTCTTGCAGGGTAGCTCCAGGAAAGGAGAAGACAGCAGGCAAGGCAAGTGTTCCTCTGGCTTCATTAGAGGGCATGGGTGCAGCCTCTGCTAAAACCAGCATGTGTTTATTGGTGCTGCTGGCTGAGAGCAGGCAGCTGAGTTTTGGGGTGTTACCAGCTGAAGGTGGGAGTCACGTGGCCGAGGATGGATTGGTTTCTGTTTCACATGGGCAGGTCTCTTGGGCACAGCCTTGCTTCGTGCTTGGTGCTGTGCAGGGCAGAGGTGAGAGCTGCATGAAGGAGTTCAGGATCTGCTTGTGCAGGGGGTTTCTGTCTGAGCTTGGGCTGTTCCTGAAGTGAGCAACCAAGATCAAAGCTTACAAACAACAGCTTTCATAGAATCATGGAATGGATTGGGTTGAAAGGGACCCCAAAACCCATCCAGTTCCACCTCCCTGCCATTGGCAGGGACACCTCCCACTGGATCAGGGGCTCCAAGCCCCATCCAGCCTGGTCCTGAACACCTCCAGGGATGGGGTAGTCATGACTTCTCTGGGCCGTCTGGGCCAGGGCCTCCCCACCCTCACAGCAGAACATTTCTCCCAAAGATCTCATCTCAATCTTCCCTATTTCAGCCAAAAATTTTTCCCCTTGTCTTATCCCTGACCTCCCTGATCCAGAGCCCCTCCCCAGCTTTCCTGGAGCCCCTTTCAATACTGGAAGCTGCTCTAAAGTCTCCGTTTTGTTCTTCAACAAATCCACAGTTTAATAGTGTGAAGGTCCTTGAATGGGCCTGTACTTTGAGTGAGGATGCAGAAGCAATCACAAGCTGTGAAGGGAACAGCATGCAGCACTGTAATGTTTGGGCCAGCTTTTAGAGCACCTTTTGATTAAGGTGCTTGCATGGAAGAGCTGTGAGCTGCCCGTTTCTGCCAGCCTGGCCCCCACACAGGCACTGAGCCCTGATGAGCAATCGCAGTTGCAGGGGTCAGGCTCCATTGAACCCTTGTCTGCAGCCTTGTGCGTGAGAAAAAGTAGATGGATGCTTACAGGCTTCCTAAAATGGAAGTAAAACTTCAAATATAGCTTTTGTGTCATGGAAACAGCATTGAACACTGGCCCTTGTTCTAACTTCTAACTTGATTTTAGGGTTTTGGGAAAATGAGATGCTTTGTTCCACCACAGCAACCGCTTTTGATCCAGTTACAGGTGCAGTTGAAAGTTACCGCTTCAAGTTTTAACATAACTATTGCAAAAAGTTTTTCTACCCCAAGGACTGATTACCCTTTAGGAAAGGCACCTAACAGTGATTTTCACTGGCACAGGCGAGCTACACTGTTCAAACAGCTCTCGAATGTGCTCTCGGCTCTGCAGTCAGTTGAAGTCCTGGTAAGAGCAGTATCACTTATTTTTATTGCTGACAGTTCAGTACAATTATGGTCTGTCTTTAAGCAGCTCAGAAATATTTGTGTGGCTTTTAAGAGCAGTGCAAAGGCTTGTAAACAATGAAAAGCCTCTTTCTGCTCCTCAGTAGCAAAGACCCACCAGGTGGAAGCACCATGCGCTCTTAAAAGGTTGAGCTGTTCGTGTTTTGTGTTCTTCTGGCAGTGTCTGCAGCTCTCAGCATGCCAGCCTGGCCCTCGGGCGGTCCCCTGAGTGTCAGGAATGGTTCGCCCAGCACTCACTCCATCAGCAGCACCTTGGAAAGTGGAAGCTCTTCATGGAGAGCACGAACCTGGCTGCTTTCTACCATCCACTTGCCTCCTATTTTCCAACCCTCAGAGTAGCTGGATTAGGGGCTGCATCCCACTTATTCTTTTATTTGTCAGTCCCTGAAGTTTCTCAAGCTGTGCTGGGTTTTTCAAAAGCAAAGAGCAGAACTACTGCACTTAAGGCACAAGTACATCGAGGTTTCTGTAGTTGTCCTCTGCAGCCTTTGTGATGCTGCTCAGCATGTTTTGGCCTGTTTGCTGCTCCCCTCTAGGCTGAGAATTGTAGCTCCCTGTCCACAGATACTCCAGTGTCTCTTTCCTGAGTTGCAGCTGCCAGCTCAGACCATCACATCGCATGGGCCTGCTGTCATTGTTTTTACCCTGGATGTGTTACTCAACTCCTAGCTCCATAAAAGCTCATCTCCAAACATTTTTACTGCTCAGTTGTGTGAGGTTCTTGAGTTCCTTACCATCAACATGGTATTTGACTCCTTCACAGAACTTGGTGTCACCTGCAAACTTAGTGATTTCACTGCTCAGTGTTTATTTGACATCTTCCCCTGTGATTTTGACAAAGCTTATCCAGCCATGGTTCTTGAGAACCCTTGTGTCTCCCATAACCTGAGGAGTGGCCGTTGAGCTCCACCCTTGCCTCCTGCCCAGAGGGGTATCTGTCTCCATGATCTACTGTAGCTCACGAACATTCCTGCAACATGTGATTTACGAGTTGGACTAGATGCTGATGGTCCTCCTCACTGTGTTCTTTAAGCCCTATTAATGTGATTTGCATGCACTTATGAGCACTATTTCTACCAGAGACAGTGACCAGGAAAGCCAGCATGACTATCCTGTGGCTGCTTCTGTAGGAGAGTTGGTGTTTGAGTTCATCTCCTCCGTGCTTTGGTCTGCGGCATTGCTGTGCTCTCCTGAGAATCAGTTAATTAATAGAAACGGTGAGCAACACCTTGGTACGGCAGAAGGATAAGGTGGAAGGAGCCTGGTTACCTCCTCCAGGAGAGTTTTGGCTGCATGAAGCAGCAAGGAAGGGGCTGTAGCCCCCGAGCCCGGCCCCTGCTTGCCTGGCCATGCGGGGGCTGTTGGGGCAGCACAGAGCATTTGGGCTTTTGCAATAGTTTCCCCCATGATGTGCCAACACTCCCAAGGATGCGTAACCCTTCCCGTTCTGGCTGCGGTGTTGTAAGAGGAACAGAAGCTTGTGTCTTATGCCATAAGCACCCAGGCTGTGAAATAAGGAAATTTCCGTCGGCCACAGGCTGTTCCTGGCCAGAGCAGGATAACCCCATGCCTGCCTCTCACGAGGCCTCACTTTCCCACAAATGTTCCTGCTGTGCCTGATTTTGCCAGCCCTGCAGTTTCTGCAGTGGTGAATAACCTTAAAGACAACTTCAATGAACTGAAGGGGGGAAAGAACAACAAAGCAAGTATAGATGAGGTGGAGACACTCGCAGGTGTCTTGGCGATGGGACCCTGTGCAGCATGGGGCATTGTGCCTGCCAGCCGCTCCCCAGCAGGGCTGGATTCCTCCTGCAGGACCCAGCACCGCGTCCGTGTCTCATCCTGAAGTGCACACCCCAGCGGTGCCTCTGTGCCCACAGCGCTGCGGTTCCCACACTAGGAATGGACTCAAGCTGGGACCAGGCAGGCTGTGTGATGTTTGTGAAGGATGGGAGACTCTGCCTTCCCTTCTCCTCAGGCCATGTCTCCTCTCAAAGCCTTGTTTTGGGGTTGGTTGTAAGGATCTTTTGCTGTGTGTTGGGAATAACCAGGGCTGTGTGTGTGCTTTAGGGGCTGAAAGCGGGGGAGACCCTTGAGGTACCGGTGCCAGTCCCCTTGTGTGGGCAGCGTGGGCCAGGGGATGAGCCAGGACACTGATCCCAAGGGTGATTCCTCTCCCTGCAGTGATGGGGTTGGCAGCACTGTCAAACAGCCAACAGCAGCTCTGTTGCTGATCCCTTGGGCTTCTGCAGTGAGGGGAAGGAGAGCACAGCTTTTCCTGCTCTCTGCAACTGCTGAAGTTGGAATTTTCCTTGCCTAGAGTCCTAAAGTAGAAATTTTAAGGCTTCTCACCAAGTCTCAAAAGTCTGTGCTGATCCCTGTGGTGTGCAGATGCTGAAGCCTGGCCCTTCCCTGCATCTGGTTGCTATCAGCTGTGCGATTTAGTAAATACTGGGTCCCCACCATTGATTTTTTCCAGGGTAGATTTTTTCCCCACTGTTTTTTACTGTCAAAACCAGTAAAACTGCATGTTAAAAAAATAATAAAGTGAACTCCAGGGAAGGAGAGTCCAGATCACAGTCTGTGTTACCAAGCATTTCTCCAGAGAGGTGCGTCCCTGTGTGCCTTGCCAATGGAAGGCAACACGTACCCTGAAAATGAGAAGAGGATGAGTATTCTGCCTGGCTCTCCAGACAGTCCACAATCTTACATACAGAGAGGCTCCCTCTCTTTCGGTCTGTGAGTGATTGTTGTCTTGTTGTCCTGGAGCTGTTCAAGGCCAGATTGGATGGAGCTTTGAGCACCCTGATCCAATGGGAGGTGTCTCTGCCCATGGCAGCAGGGGTGGAACTGGGTGATCTCTGAGGTCCCTTTCTACCCAAACCATTCTGTGATTCTCGAAATGAATCCTGGCGGCCGGCAACTTCTTGCTTGCTGGAACCCAACTCTAAACTCGGCCAATCTCCCTGATGCAGCAGCACAACGCTGCTTCAGCCCTGCTGTTCTTGAGTCTACTCCAGCAACTTTGCTTAGCATCTCCTCAGGGATCTGGCATTTGCAAACAGCCAGGACAGTCTTTCAAATGTGTGGAAAACATTATCCAGATCTCTGGTTTTGACATGGTGTTGGGACTGTTTTTGAAGGTTTTGGTTGGGGGGGCTGGGATTTTTTGGTTAGGACTGTAACTTTTCCTGAGAGTTGAGACCCAGGCAGTGGTCGTCTGGGCTGTGCAGCTGCTCTCAGCTGGCTGCCTGAAGGCTGTCCGATGTAGAACTGCAGTGAGCAACGTGCCGTGCTGTGCCAGGCTTGGCTGGGCTCTGCTGTGATCAGAGCATTGACCAAGGACACCATGAGCATCGCCTTTGTAGCGTTTGAAATGCAAGTGCGGGACATGAGCCCTGTGTGCAGGGGCTGGTGGGGAGGTGAGTGCGCTCTTTGGGCTGGGACTGAGGAGGCCGTGGGCCAGTCCCAGGTCTCTGTGAGCCTCAGGTTCCCATCCTCCAAAGAGGAGGGGTCACAGTCATCTCCTTTATAGAGAAAACTGTTTGGAACACCCATGACACTTCACCTTCACAAAAGTTGGGAATAGAAGCAGTGAGAGTGCAAAAGCTTGGCTGTAGCAGTGCTGGCTTGGTCGGGGCCAGAAGCAGGCGTGTCTGAAAGGGACCAGGAGCTCCACATGGGCTGGCTGCAAACATCTGCAGGGTGTTTCTTCCGAGGTGCCCTTTGCTGGTGGCTGGCTCTTGTCCTGCAAAAAAGGGGTTTGATTGTGTCTTGTTAAACTGTTTTGGGCCCATCTGTCCTCCCAGCAGATGTCTGCTCTATCTGTTTGGTCCTTGGACTCTGCTGCTGGCTGCAACAACACCAAGGCTTAACTATACCTTGGGCAGAAAGGGGTCTCTGATTTAGGATCCTTCCTGAGCAGCTTATTCTTGGTGGTCAGGGTCCCTGTCTACTCGAGCAGTGCCTGACACAGGAGAGTGTTGTCCCCCGAGTCCAGGAAAACACGGACAATGAACTGAACTCTCTGTCTGTCTTCTTCTGCAGAGCAAACTTCCCATGACTAACGGACTCTGGCCTAGATTATGAGCTCAAACAAGAACGCTCGCTACAATCGTTTCTCCAGTGGCACAGCAAACATCACTACTTCTGAAAACACTAACGGGGTAAGACTCGATGTTGGCAAAGGACAGGGGTGAGGGCTGCTGTTCGTGCTCACATACCTTCTTTTGAGAAAAACAACATTGCTTTTGAAAATATGGTACTTTCTTGCTTCTTAAAAATCACGATATCCATAGGTACAAGTGGATATTTTTCACCAGTTCAGGAGGGGCAGCAAGGCTTGGAGCTCAGCTGCAGTGATACACACTGACTTTTATCTCGTTCATGTTTCAGACAAGAATGGAAACCACTTTTGGGCCAGCCTACTCCGCTGTGACAACCATCACAAAGGGTGAGTGTATTTTGTGCACATTGCTACTCCCCAGCACACTGTGTGTGATTCCTACCAGTGTTGTTATACAGATCACGAAGCTGTTGGGACAAGCACTGTGTTCATTACAAACAGGTTACTAGGACTGGTGTCAGTATTATGCAGCCCGGGTGTTGTTCAATGATGGCATCTGATCACTAGACAGGGTGGAAATGAGCATGCACAGACATCTTCTCCCATTAGGTGGAGTTAAAGGCACCACTGGGAAGCCCTTGGTGAAATCAGGATTGTACAACAGTGTTTGATACAGAGCTCAGTTGCAAGCCGAGTCTGTCTCTGACTTCTGCTATCATTGCTAGTGCTTAAAATCCCCCTCTTCACTCTCTGCCTGGCTGTGAGTCACTCTGGACATGCTGGTAAAATCCCCAGGACTGTTTTTTAGCTCCTTGGGAGTTCACCTGAGCATTTAAAATTCCTGTGCTTTGTTCCTCAAAGCCCAGGAGTTGAGGAGTGTACTCATAGCCCTGGTGTGAATGCAGGAAGAGCTGTGATTGCAGTTTGGAATAAAGATAACCTTATTTACTGAAGATAAACCGTGGCACTTGACACTGATTTAGATAAGGAAGCATGGACATCTGCCTGGGAGAGCTGCTTGGATTACATTTGTGCGTGACTCTCAACTCCAGATATTTTCAGACTCATAGAATGGAATCACAGAATGGTTTAGGTTGGAAGGGACCTTAAAGCCCATCCAGTTCCACCCCTGTCATGGTCAGGGACACCTCCCACTGGATCAGGTTGCTCCAAGCCCCATCCAGCCTGGCCTTGAACACCTCCAGGGATGGGGCAGCCATGGCTTCCCTGTGCAGCCTGGGCCAGGGACTCTCATTGTGAAGAATTTCTTCCTAATGTCTAATCTAAATCTTCCCCCTTCCAATTTAAAGCCATTCCCTTTCATCCTGTCACTCCACACCCTTTTAAGAAGTCCTTCCCCAGCTTTCCTGGGGCTGCTTTCAGTACTGGAAGCTGCTCTAAGGTCTCCCCAGAGCCTTCTCTTCTTCAGGCTGAACCCAGCCTGTCCTCGTACGGGAGGTGCTCCAGACCTCACATAATCTCTGTGCCTCCTCTACACTCACTCCAACGCTTCCATGTCCTTATTATGTTGGGGATTCCAGAACTGGACAGGGTGACCTGTGGCTCAGAAATGTTACTGAGGAGCCTAAATGCTTGCTTTTTAATTTTTGTTTTTATTAATTTAAAGCTGACGGGACCAACACTTTTAAGCAGCATCGTCGGACCCCATCCTCCTCCAGCACGCTCACCTACTCCCCGCGAGATGAGGACGATAGCATGGTACGTGCTGAAAGGGGCTGCCCTGCTGATGGCCTTAGTTGATTGTCAAATGGGAGCTCTGTGGTGCTCCTCCTGACCTCGCTGCCTCCCTCACTGTTCCTGTGCACTGTGTTGTGTCTGCACCAGAGGCAGGACAGGCAGCAGCTTTTCCTGGCTGCTCCTGTGGTTGGTGGAGTTTGTGCCGTGAAGAAGCAGAGGCAGCTCCTGGGCTGATAGGCTGGTCCCGAGCTCGGGAGAGAACAGAACTCCTGTCAGCGGTGTCTACAGCTGTGGCTGCTGAGGCCAGTGCTGATCAGGGTGTATGGATGGACCTGCCGTTGTGACCAGAAAATCCATTCCTCTTTCCACCCCCAGATGGGGCTTGTGACCACAGGGAGCATGTTTGAAAGCTGCAGACTGGGATGTCAGACACCACAGACTGCTCAGTTCCTGAGATTACATCATCAGGGGCTGCTCACACAAACCATTCCTTTCTCTCCCAATATCTTTGCAGAAAAGCATTTCCCAGTTTTGTACCCAGCTTTCTCATTCATCACACTCGCTTCTGAGTAACTTCTTTTTGGGGAATTCAGTGATCCAGTGGGCTTCAGGGTTAGCTGCTTAAAGAGCAATTAAATCAGCTCCATCAATCAAATCAAGAACGACAGCAAAGCAAACCTGAGTGAATGGACAGACAGCTCTGAGGCCTTGATCTCCTCTACCTAGTGCTCCAGTCACATCTTGTAACCACAAACTCTTGTTTGGATTTAAGCATGTCAGTAGTAGACTCTTAAAATTAAGTCGTTGTAGACTTCGTCAGGTTATGAGATCCAGCTTCCAAGCCAGGGATGAACGAATCCCTGCTGCTGAAGTCAGGCGCTGGCAGACGCTGGGGGCAGCAGCAGCATGGTGCTACAGCACTGCTTAAAGTGAATTTGACACCAGATTGCAAAGAGCTTTATTGTCAGCCTCCTATAACTTTCCTTCTGTTGCTTGGGAATCTTGCTGTGTTTTATGCGAGCATGTGTTTATTTTTTCAAAAAGTCCTTTGAACGTTTGCCTCGTGTCCTTGGCAAACAGCTCCTCATCCCATCGCTGACCTCGTGCTGCTGGGCTTCTGCTCCAGGAAGCCCTTGGCTGTCAGCTCTGATCCCATGGGCTGAGGGCTGTGTTCACTGTGCCCTTTTCATGAGCTGTGCTGTTCTCGGAGCAGAGGTGAGATTTTTTCCAGGGGAGCAAGCGTGCTGGGGACATTATATTTATCCATGTCCAATGGAGAAGCTCCCTGACTCCTTTGAAAAGCACAGCATGGCAAACTGAGGTGTGCGACCAAGAGCAAGAGATATCTCTCCTAGGACTTTGCCTCAGTCCTCTTGGACTTCCCTGGAGTGCTAAATACTCTTCAGGAAAAACAACATGAGGATTAATGAGTGGTTCGAGAAGCAGTCTGCAGCCCTAGGCGCTAACAAACCAGCCCTTACACAGACCTGCTCTGCTGGCTGCTCAAGACAAGCTCTCACTAACCCCTTTAGGAAGCTGCCTTTGCTTTGTCAAGAAATAATCTGGGATTTCCCTTCCTCATGGCTAGGTTTTCCCTTCTCCAGAAACTGCCAACGGCTTGTCAGCTGTCAGAGGGACAGCTGGAGACAAGTCGGAGCCCTCCTGTGACCTCCACCACTTCTTCTACTTTCTTTTTAGAGCTTCTGTTAATGAAACCGAAATCAGAGCAGCCTGTTCTGTGCACAAGGCAGGGATTATTGAACCACTGCCGTCACCTCTCCTGAAAACATTGCTGTGGGTGCCCAGCCTTGCTGTGCCTATGGGGGTCAGCATAACATGCCACTAAGGATCCACGAAGACTCCACTAGAGCCATCACAGAGAGGCTGCTTTTGTAGCTGACATGATGTGAACTGTGCCTAAAGATTCCAGCTGAATATTGGGGCAGATGTATGGTGATGGATGAAGAGCTGACAGGCTGTCCGAAGTCCTGGTTGTTTTCCAGGGAGCTTCATTTGTGAACCAGAGGCCTGACTGAGTCACTGACCAGCCGCAAGCTATCCATCTTCTATCAAACCACGTGTGAGCACTCCATCCTTGGGCCACTTGACAATGGACTTGATGTTTTATGCAGAAATAGCCCTGGCACAACTGTGGGGAGGTGGGACCCTTGTGACAAATCCTCCCAAATCCAAGCCTGGCCAAAGCAGTGCCACATGTGCCGCCTACGGCAGGGCCTGGTGCAACTTGTCTTTGATCCATACAGGTCCTCCCAAGCCTGGGCAGATGCCCATAGGCTGCGGGTGCTGTGGTCCTCACGCTCCATTCTTCTGTGTGCAGTGCACGAGCACCCTGTGATCAGTCCCTTGTGCTGGCTGCCCTGCTGGAAGGTTCTGTTGAAACAGCCAGGCTAGGAGTGAGAAGCAGTGCAGAGACTGACCCTGTAGAGCTGAGGTCTCTCACATCTTAATCTTGTTTGCTTGACAGAAACAAAGGCTGCAGGTACCTAGAGGGTCAGTTAAGTGTCACCACACACCCCTGCTGTTCAGTGTTGTCTCTGCAGCCCAAGAGGGATGATCTTTCTCAACACATCAGTTTACACCAACTATACCTCAGCCAGGACACACAGAGCAGAGCCTGCAGTGTGGCACAAGCCTAGCAAAGCTTTGTTTCACACCCCTGCCTCCTGGAAGTGCTCTTGGGCTGCAGCCCCACTCTTCACCATTGCTGATCTACACAGGATGTTGGTCTTGATAAAACCGCCTCTGCAGAGCTTGCTGTTGCTGCCCTGATCTCTGTGTCACCTCCAGAATGTGAGCTGTGCAGTTGTTCTTGTTACTTTAATAGCTAGTGGAGGAAAAGAATAAAATTAATGGATACACATAAACCTGATTTACCTCCTTATAACCGTTCCTTCTCAGGGTTTACATATTTAGTCAATAAATTTGCCTTCTTCAATAAAAACAACTTTATGCTTTGGCTTCTTAGCAGATGCAGCGTTTTTGAGCTGCTAGGATCCTGGTATCATAAAAATGAAGGAGCAGAGCAGTGTGAAGAGCCAGCAGGATCCTGGTCTGCTCCTCTTCTGCAGCCCAGCAAGGACTGCATGCGGGCTGTGGTGTTGTCTGTCTTGGGGGAAAACAGTAGTCTCTGAAACTCATCTTCCACCTCTCACTGCTGAATTTCCTGCCTGCCCCACTGGCCTCCTGCGTCGCTTTTGTCCACCCGTATGTCTGATGTTCACTCAGGGCAAGCACACAGACTGCAGCTCCAGAGGTTCAGGTTGGACATGAAGAAAAAATGTTGTGCTCCCAAGGCAGCACAGGATAGGAGCGTGAGGTGTAGGGTTTATCTGTGCAGCTTTGCCTGCTCCAGGTGGGCAGTTACAGGACTCTCCTGATCCAGGCCCAGGGGTTCTCGTTTTGAGCATGAATCTCCAGTGATCTCCGGAGCTCCTTCCAGCCAGCGCTTCTAAAAGTTTGCGGCTGCTGTAGGCTGCAGTCGAGCCTTGTATAGGTGTGATAGAAGCAGCCTGAACATTGGTCATCTCTGGAAGCCAAGGGTCTGCAGCTTATGGCTTCATTCTCCCACCTTTGTTAACCTATCCATTCTGCTCCTTGGAGATTTTTACAGCTTCTCTCTGTGCTCTCACTCTTCCGAGTCTGCCAGCAGCACCTCTTCCCGAGTAGCCCCACAGTAGCTGCACTGCCAGCTGTTCCAGACCCCCAGATCCAATCACTCCATGCTCTGAAGAGGCTCCAGTTCCACTTTGTTGTTGAATTTTGTCTTGGCTACGCGCTACTGGTTGATATTCCAGCAGCACCGTTCCCTCAAAGCCAGTCCCACAGCCACCACAGCCAGTGGGATTTGTCTTGATTGGTGCCTGCAGTGTCCACTGAGCTCTCGCCTCCTGAGCAGGAAGCGACAAAGCCAGTCTGTTACCGAATTGAATAGAAGGAAGTCTCCACACTTACGCAAAGAAATTTGGCAGAAGTGAGATAGTGAGCGAAACAACAAGTGCTGCTGCAGGGGCTGTAGAAACAGCCAGAGCTGGTGGATGTCTCGAGGGGGAGACTTATAAAGCAATTTGTGAAGGATTAATACTTCCACCTCGTTGCTTTGCAGGTTTGCACGGTAAGTACACAAATGAAGGCAACTTTGAGAAAGTTAAAGTGCTTGGAATTTGGACATCAGCTCAGTTTAGTGAGTTAATCCTGAATGCTGCCTGTCCTGTCTCTGAGTGCAGTGCAGAAGGAAGGGAAGCAGCAGTGAGAAATGAGAAACGCTGCTGCTGGGGGCTGCTCTGTGCCGCTTGGCAGAGTGGATGAACAAGTGGAGCAGCTGAGTTTTGTGGAGGGGGGACTGAGCTTGAAATCTCTATGCATAGGGTTTTGGAACCAAGGGGAATTATTTGCAATAATGAGAACTGGTTTTTATCTCTTTGAAGCCTCCGATCAGCACCCCGCGCCGCTCTGACTCTGCTATCTCCGTCCGTTCATTGCACTCTGAGTCCAACATGTCCTTGCGCTCAACGTTCTCACTCCATGAGGAAGAGGAGGAGCCAGTAGGTATTTGGGATTGTCTGAAGGAGCAGTATTAGGAAGTTCAATGTCAAAAGAATAACTTAGTGGACTCTTGTGAGCACCTAGAGCTGTCCTGGGCAGATTTTCATGCTGTCTGGCAACTAAAAACCTGACTGTCAGGACTCCTGGTTTTAATTTTGTTTCCGCCACTGACTTCTGCAAGTTACTTTGCTTCCTCGTGTACCATTTCCCCATATGTAAAGAGGGACAATAGTGAGGCTTTTCTGCTTCACAGGAAAACAGTAAGTCTTGCAAAGTTATATGTGACTCCCTAGCTGTGCTGCAGAGCTGTAGGGGGTTGCAAGCTGGTGCTCTAGCCCTGGGCAGCCAGACTAATACAATTCCTCATGGATTCAGAGGCCCATCCTGCATTTAGGGCTGTGTGGCACCCCGCTGGCTTCATTGCAAGTCCCAGGACGGTGCAAGGATTTGTCCACATCTGACTGTTTTTGAGGGAGGGCGCTTTTAAGCTGAGCTTAGCGTGTGACCCAGTAACTAACCTCAGACTGGATGCATAAAAGGTCAGGCGGCATTTTGCCGCAGATCTGGGATAAAAGTGTGTGTTTCATATTTAGGAACCCAGGGGGCTGTGTTTGCAGTGCTGAGAGCAGTGCAGGATGAAAAGATAGACCAAACCACAGTGATTGATTTGAAGTGCTCTGAAATGTGAAGCCCTGTTCAGCTGTGGAGCAGGGAGCTGTGCTGCTCTGGGAGGGCATTCTCGGAGCCTGTGCTCCAGCACTCTGAGTTGGTAAACAAAGCTGGAGAGATGGGCCTATTGCAGACTGTGTTGTTTCTGCTTCATAAGGGAATGAAAGAGCCCTTCCTTCAGGACATTTCAAAACTTGAAAAGGGTGAACTCTTTTAAAATTGCTTTTAAACTTTAGACTTCATCCAGGGGACATTTTTGCCAATGCACTGCTCAGTCCAACCAAGCAAAATGTACCATGTAGTGTAGCTCATGCAGTTCTGGTGACTTGAATCACTTTGGCAAAGAAGTTGGTTTGTGCAGTTTGCTGTCAGGTCCTGATGCTGTCACATGCTGGTGGCTTGAAGTTTGTGATGAGCTGAGGGTCTCCAGTCATTCCCATTCTTTGTTCTCCCCTGCCTCTTACATACCAGAGGTCAGCAGATCCAGACAAAAGTCTGTTTTGAGATAATGAAACCTCAGCGTGCCCTGTGCCCCAGGCTCCCCAAGGCTCGCGGCTGAAGAGTTGTTTTGTTCCTTTTGCAGAGCTGGAGGCTCTTGTGTTTGGACTAACCCCTGTACTCTCTCTGTCCCCTTCTCCTATTCAGGAGCCGCTGGTGTTTGCTGAACAGCCATCTGTGAAGCTGTGCTGCCAGCTGTGCTGTAGTGTGTTTAAGGATCCAGTCATCACAACCTGTGGGGTAAGGCAGTGTTTTTCTAGATCACGAGTGTGGGCTCCACAGATGTCCTGCGTGACCTGTAGCGAAGCCCTGACTGTTCTGTGTGACCTGTAGCAAAGCCCTTTCTATCCTACATGACCTGTGCCGAAACCCTCAATGTCCTCTGTGACTGTCAGCCTGATTGAGCCATGGTGAGGCAGCCCCTGGCTGGGAAAGCCAGGCCAGCGTAGGAACAGGGCTGCTGATGGATGCATTAGGTTTCCCTACAAGGCAGCACAGGACCAGCCTGCAGTGGGGTCTGCAGGGCACTGCAGACAACCAGAGACCCCTGCAGCTTTCTTAAAATTGTGCTGCTTTCTCCGGGAGTGCTGTACTATCAACCTCCCTGTCCTGGCCACATTCAAGTCTCCCTGGTGTAGCTTCAGTGAGATCTAATGCTCCTCATTCCCTGTCCTGAAGGGCTCTGCAGAGTTCTGCTGCCTCCCAGGCACCCCAGGGATGGCTGCTCTTTGGCTGCAAAGAAAATGTTTCTTATAAAACAAGAATAGCTTGAAGCTTCATTTAGTTAATGCTTGCAAAGGGATTTGAGTTCCTCTAATGAAAGGCACAGAGTATTATGTATATTTTTCTATATTCCATTTTACTGGAATTTAATAGAAACTGTATATTATCCCTGCTTCTGTGCTACGTATGAAGAAAGCAGGCTTTATGTCGGGCTCTCTAGTGCTTCTGACATGTTTCTGATTGTCAGGATGGAACTGTAGCGACACAAGCAGAGAGCAGTGTTGTTTATTGCAGCGAGGGTGCTATTTCCCAAAGGTTCTGGAAGTTGGTGCAGTTTCGCTGCACCATTTCAGTCAGCAGCTCTTCATAGGGACGCTGAGATTTACTGGTTAATATGGAAAAAAACCCTCTGCTGCAGGAAGCAAACTGGCTTCATTTGCAGTCCTGGTTTGACAGCTCTGGAGAGAGCATCATGCAGCTGTGCAGGGCAGGAAAAGGCCACATGAGCAGGGCAGCAAATAACAGCTCTGAAGAGTGACTTGCAGCCTCTCCAGCGCTACTGCCAAGCGCTGGCCCTCTGGAAGGGGAATGTGGCTGAGGAGTCTCCAGGGAGCTCATGGGGCCAGTTCAAGACCAGTGAAATGCTGCAGCGTTATTGTTTTATATTCATTAGCATGTTAGATTGGATTTGGTACTTTATGAAGTTAAATCGTTACTGTATGTTTCTGATATAAGAATAGGGAGAGAGCGCTATTTGAAGTGGCAAAATGTACAGTGTATTTAAAGGGCTTGGAAACCAGCTGCCCCATCCAGCTGACAGCAGGAGAACTACCGCTGCATCAGAAGAGCTGCAGAGGGCTGAATGCGATGCAGTGACTGTCCAAGGACAGGGAGAGACCAGGTTTCCCCTTGCTCTTCCCCATGAGGACTTCTCAGGGAAAGAGAAATGACAGGGACTGAAGTGGGCGGTGAAGTAGAGGAACCCTGTGCAGGCTTGGAGGGTAGGAATATCAGAGTGGGGCAGAACGTGAGCTGCCTTTGGCTTGGAGCATGGCCATGGCCTGATCCTGTGCAGGGCAGAACCCCCAGAGCTTCAAACTGTGTGCTTGATCCTTCTCGGCACCAGGCGTGTTGCACTCTCAGCTGCCTGAGCAAGCAGCTGGTTTCTGCCCTGCGATGCAGACTCAGGATCGAGCTGAGCTAAAACGCAAGCAGAACAGCTGCTGAGGCCCCTGTGCCCACGGGCCTTGGTATCTCCCACCTTTCTCTCCCATCGTTAGCCGCAGGGAATAATTTGTCTGATACGGTTTATGCTGACACTGCTGTTCCTCCTTGTCTTCACAGCACACGTTTTGTAGAAGATGTGCCTTAACATCTGGTGAGTACAGGACTGTTCTCGTGTGATGCAGCCAAAACGCTGTTCTTTTCTGGTTTGTTTGCTTTCACTTAAAGGGGAACCGACAGAAAGACAGACATCTGAAGGGCTTAAACCAAGCTGTCAGCCCGGGGCTGCTCCCTCAGCAGCAAGAAGCTGGGGTGCTGGTGGCTGTGCAGCTCGGAGCCCTGATGGAACACGCTGTAGCATGGGCACCAACAGGCTAGGCCCAGTTCTTGGGCACAGGATGTTCTCAAAACAGGGAATATGCAATGGATAATCCCAGGATAATATGTGTCTCGCCCAGAGCTGAGCCATTGATTTCAGACAGAAAGCTTTCCATGCCTGCCTGTCTAAGGAGTAGGGGGGCCATGTTTGGCAGAGACCCATCAAACCCTCCTCCCCTGTCCTACTATGCCAGCTCTCAGCCGCTCGCTGAGCCTGTGCACAACAGCACACGGAGCTGCTTTAGCTCTCCCAGCTCCTCCAGAAACCCAGTGGAGCCCGAGTGTCTGGCTGCTGGCCTGACCTAACCAGCTCCTGCTTGGCTTGGACTCTGCACTACAAAAAAGTCTCAATTTGGCATGAGCATGTGTCCCTTTTGGAAAGCCATTCAGCACAAAACCAAGCTGCGTGGGTGATCGTTTGTGAACACCCTGTGAATACTCAGAGTTCAGCACAAGGCAGTCAAATTAGTGTGGCCCCCTTTATTAATGTGAACCATAACTTTTCACCAAGCTCTAAGACAAACCAGAGTTAGTGGCTTGCAGACCTCGTGTCGATACTCGTGGCTCATCCCATTGCCACCAGTCTGGGAACTGGTCGACTTGGCCAGAGAAGGCAAAAGAATAAAATCTCCTGCAGTGTCTCAGCCCTTGTTGATTCTCTCCTTCTTTTGCTTCCCTTCCTGGCAGAGAAGTGCCCCGTGGACAACGCCAAACTGACCGTGGTGGTTAACAACATCGCAGTGGCTGAGCAGATCGGAGAGCTCTTCATTCACTGCAAGTATGGCTGCCGGCCTGCAGCCAGCAGCAAGCCCACCGCCTTCGAGGTGGATCCCCGCGGGTGCCCGTTTACAATCAAACTGAGTGCCAGGAAGTAAGTGCCTTGTCACCAGCGTGCAGCTGCTCCAGGGAAAGGGCTTTGCTACCAGCAACCTGCTGTTGTATCTGAGCCGCCCTGCGGCTCCCAGGGACAGCATGGCTCTCGCCAGCAGTGCAGGGGGCGGGAATGGGCAGGGTGACTTGAGGGGATGATTCTTTCCACTGTGTCTCAGTCTTAGGATGCTGGTCCCAGGGAAATAATGCTGTTCTCTGCTCCCAGCTTACTTGAGAGTCTCAGCATCAGGACGGGGGGATTCACTGTGAAAGCAGCCACCTCCCACCTAGGGGTAAAACACTGTGGCTGTAGACAAGCAGAGATATTTGGATTCTTTTTGTAAGAGGAGTTATTCTACTTATATCCTGGGAATTTGAAATCCACTGGACTCTCCAACCTAAACGCGTTCTCTCTCTTCCCACCCTAAATGCATTCTCTCTCTTCCCTGTCACCAGGCCATTGCCTGTTGTTGATGGCTGCCTGAAGGGTTAGCTGATCAGCTGCACAAATAAATGTTTCCTGCATAAATGCACACAATTATTACTCTTACACTGGACAAATGAGAATTTAAAGCTGTAACTGCAGCGTTAGAGCAGGAGGTTTTCGATAACCTGATAGTCTCACAGGGCTGGTTTGGTCTCTTCCTGATGATCTGTGTGGTTTCTGTTAATTTTTGCTTATTGTTGTTTTTCCCTCCTTTTACTTCTCTCCGTGGGCAGAGATCATGAAAGCAGCTGTGATTACAGACCAGTTCGCTGCCCCAATAACCCCAGCTGCCCACCTCTCCTGAAAATGAACCTGGAGGCACATCTGAAAGAGTGCGAGCACATAAAATGTCCCCACTCCAAATACGGGTAAGGAGCTGATGCTATTTAGTGGGAAGGGTGCACTCAGCTCATTCCTGAGCTGCTTTTTTACTACCACAGCCTTGGGATAGCCCCATGGGCTCTGAGCAGCTCTGCCCAGTGCTGGGCACTGGCCTCAGGCAGATCAGGCTTGCAGAAGGCAGTTGGGAAGGAGCAGATCATGCAGCCCAGCTGTAAGCGTGCTGAGGAGGAGGAGGCTGAGGTATGTAGGCAGGAGAACCAGCTGGAGGAGAGCCAGAGCAGTGGATATGGCTGGAGCCACACCAGGAGGAGGACAAGTACAAGGGTAACACGAGCGCTATGTCAGTGTCTTTCAAACCAGTCCTCCCAGGATAAGGGAAATGCTGTTCAGCCTCAGAGTGCCCATTGCCACCTGAGCAGGAGTGCAGCCCGGGCTGGGGGTTCCCCGTGGGATGCACAGCTGAGGTTACCATTGCAGGAAGAGATATCTTGGCAGGAGCAGAGGAAGGTGAGTCCTGCCAGAGCAGCCCTGACTCCCTGCCATGGTGCAGGCTCATGGCAGCATTTGCTGAGGTCAGCTGCAGTTTTATCCATTGGTTTTGATGGCTTTTAAATTAGGTTCCTTCTTGGTGAGCACGTGAACAGACACCATATTCTGCCTCTTGCTGGAAGAATGGGAGCTGCTTGGCCTCCCTGTGGCCCTGCAGTTGCCCGCACCCAGCAGGATGGAGGAGCAGTACAGCTGGAGAACCTCAGAGGCCTCAGACCTCCCTCTGGGGAACCAGCTGAGCAAGGAGATCTCCAGTGCGAGCCCTGCTCCAACCAGCATCTGCCTTCCCCTTGCAGGTGTACGTTCATAGGAAATCAGGACACTTATGAGACCCACCTGGAGACGTGCAAGTTTGAGGGTCTGAAGGAGTTCCTGCAGCAGACAGATGATCGCTTCCATGAGATGCAGGTGGCAATGGCACAGAAGGACCAGGAAATTGCCTTCCTGCGCTCCATGTTAGGAAAGCTCTCAGAGAAGATTGACCAGCTGGAGAAGAACCTGGAGCTCAAGTTTGGTGAGTCTACACCACATGAGCTCTGTGGTCAGAGCTGCAGGGACAGGGCAGCAATTTGTTCAGATGGTCCATTACGGGGTTTGTTTCATATTTAAAACTGGTGCTGAACAGGTGTTAGGTGTTCAAATATTACTTACAGAGGAACAAATAGGGGTTCAATCGACTTCTCTACTGCCAGAACATTATGGGACCCAATCCTGCAGTCACCAGTCACATGGCAAGCCCTGCAACTGTCTGCAGGCAGCTTCCACCTTTCTCCCATGACTTTTTCCTGCACAGTCCATGAGCACAAGACTCCCCTAAAAATCAGTGGGTTGAACAGCTCCATCCTGGAGCCAGTGTGGTTCCTGGATGCCTTTGCTGTTCCCAGCCCTTTCTTGCCTTTGAAATCTGCTGGGTCTTCAGCATCCTAGTACCATTTACATTTCAATAGCAGACATCCTCTTGCTTTTCCCTGCTGATAACAACAGCGTTTTTATACTGCTCCCTGGTCAGAGGTTAGGTGTCAGTGGATGTTCTCTGCGTGTTCCCTGGATGCTGTCGCTGCCTCTGCAGCAACTAAGGGCTTGTCCTTCTGTCCTAGATGTGCTGGATGAGAACCAGAGCAAGCTGAGTGAGGACCTGATGGAGTTCCGCAGGGACGCCTCCATGCTGAACGTGAGGAGGGGGCCAGGTGCCAGGGCTGAGCAGGGATTGCATGCAGGCAGCTGCTGGCTCTGTTGCTATTTAGGCTTCTGACCCCTTCAGTTAGCTGGTTAGGCTTCTTTCCCTTCAGTGAGGGGAGGCTTTTGGGTTCCTTCTACTTACTGGCTTCGCTCATCTGGGTTTTGGTTTGCCTTTACTGCAGGGGGTCTGGGTGAACGTTTCCTAGGCAGCTCAGTGGGCACATTCTGATTTAACTGGTTCTGCTACCTTTGCTGAGCCTGTTGCTGCTCTTGAAATATTTTACCAGAGGACAGGGCACCTGCAGTGGGGAGAGAGCCCTCTGCTCCAGAGCCTGGGCGCTCCTGACCCTTCTATACTAGTCAGCACCAGTGTGCCCTTCTCCCTGGCTGCCGAGAAGGCAGGAGGATAAGCAGATCCCTTCTAAGAGGAAGGACAGTGGATTCTCAAAGGTATTCCTGTGGCTGTCAGAGTATTGGAGAGTTCAGTGCAGGTCTGAGATGCTGTCAGAGCCCCGTGGTCTCTGGAGGGAGGTGGCAGAAGGATGTATGCTTACAGTCCTAGAGCAGGAGGCCAATTGGAGAATAAATCAGGGCCTTCACGGAGATCAAGACCTGTCCAGAGGCAAGAGGGGTTTTAGCAGTCTTAAAGCTCTGCCCAGCAGAGCAAACTAGTCTCGATGTCTCTGCAGCTCATGCAGCTTATTCTGTTTTTCAGGATGAACTCTCCCATATTAATGCTCGGCTGAACATGGGCATCCTTGGATGTGAGTATGCACGTGGTTTTTAGCCTCTCAGTCTGGGTCTGGGGTGATGGCCCAGCAAGCCCTTCTAGGCAAGGTCACTGCTGTGTCTGGGCGCAGTAGTGATTCTTTCATAGGAAGAAAAACCTCGTAGGAGAGCTCGCCAGAACCAGTGGCTGCAGGGGTGTTACCTGCTGGGAGAGATGTCAAGTGGACTCTGCATCTCTGGCCTCCTTACACCCTTCCTGGGGTTGCACTCAGGTGACAAGTCCTGGGGCTTAAAGCAATGATAAAGCAATGAGTTGTGAGGGTGGGATATGAGACCCACTGGCCTCACTGGAAGGGTCTCACGGTTCCTTCTGGCCTGCAACTGCGTGAAATGCCAGGTGGACCTGCCAGGCTAGTGCAGGCAGCTCCATCACCTCCACACTCGCTGTGACGTGGTGCAGCACCATCCTCCTGCCTCTTACCGACCCTCTTCTTTCCATAGCCTATGATCCTCAGCAGATCTTCAAGTGCAAAGGGACCTTTGTGGGACACCAGGGCCCTGTCTGGTGTTTGTGCGTTTACTCCATAGGAGACTTGCTCTTCAGTGGCTCGTCAGACAAAACCATTAAGGTAAGAGTTTGGCTCTCCTGTGTCTCTTCTGCGTTTGTAAATGTGCTTCATGGGGGACAGAAACCCAGTTGCAGTTCAGGAAGGTGGGGGCAGTGTCACTTCCCAGAGTTTCTCCCAGAGAATTTAAAATCATTCTTTGCAGTTAGAATTGGGCAAAATTCTCTGCAAGGAATTGTTCTGTGGTGGTGAAATCGAGAAAAAATAGTGGTTTTTGCAGAGTTCCATTTAGAGTCTCCTTCCTGCTGCTCCTGGTTCTGCTTTGTGTGGTATTTAGGGTATCTGAGCCTATTTTGGCTTCTGATGTTATTTTCCCTTGTTATGGAAAAAAATCATCTTAGAAACAAACCATATTGCCCTGATCAAATGTGTCCTTTCCCCATTTTATGGCCTGTTTGTTTTCTTTTGTCCTGTTTTCAGTAACTCAAACTGACAGTGCTGCTCTGGCACAACATGAGCGGCGGTTCCATGTTGGCTACTGTTTGCTGGGCTGCAGAGCCACGTGGGCTGCTGCAACGAACCCAGCCAGGAGAAGGGCTTCGGTTTAGTTTCTTTGAATGGTAGCAAGAGCCGCAGGGAAGAAAATGTGCATCGCTGTGCTTTATTGAAAGAAAACAGCTTGCTGCCCCCTGCCTTGGCTGCTCTGGGCACCACATTCCCGTGTTCCAGGTCTTGAGAGAGCGGTGTGTGCTCAGTGGGGAACACCTTTGCAGGGGCAGAGGAAGCACCGGAATCTTAGGAGGGGGTGGGGATAGGAATCCTGCTTTAGGAAAAGCGGGAGCTCAAGAGCTGCTTCTCTGGTAGAGGATGTTGTGTTGGCCTTGGCTGGGAAAGGCAGAACTAGAGAGGGCTGATGCACGCTGCTGTCTAGAGTTAACTCCAGCCTGACCCTTTGCAGCAGATTTCCTTTTCTAGAGCAGCTTATCTCGGCCTGGGAGCCCGGAAGGCAGGTGCCCAGGTGACAGCCTGTTTCCTCAATTCTGTGCTTTTGTGGCTTTGCTGACATCCTGCCTGGGTCCCCAGCTGCTCTGTCTGCTGGCGTGTGACCCACTGCTGACTTATGTTTCCTGTTAGGTGTGGGATACCTGTACCACATACAAGTGCCAAAAGACCTTGGAGGGTCACGATGGAATTGTACTGGCTCTCTGCATCCAGGGGTGAGTGGAGAGGGACAACTGCCCCCGCAGGGGAGACCGCTGGGGCACCTGATCACGTCCTTACAATTCTCATCCTCAGTCCTGCACGTGCCAAGATTGTGCATGAGAGGCACATCTTGCCTCTTTGCTCTTTAAAAATCAACAAAATATGTATCTGTCTGGCCTCCCCTGCTGTCCTGGCTTCCTTCCCTGGTCACCAGCAGGGTGCCTGGTGTCCTGCTTGCAGGGCCAATACAGACTAGCCTCCCTACGGGATCTGGGCTCCCCTCCTGGGGCTGATGTGTTTGGTCTTGGCCCTGTGAGGCTGTGGGACGCAGCTCCTCGCCGAGCACGGTGCCTGGGAAAAAGCTGGGACCCTGCACTCGTTGCTCTCACTCGCTGACCTCTCTTTGTTTTCTGGTGACGTTGCAGGAACAAGTTGTACAGCGGCTCTGCTGACTGCACCATTATTGTGAGTACCCTGGACCCCTGCTCCGCTTTGCACTTGGGATGCGAGAGCTGCAGGCCAGCTCCAGGCTGCTGTAGAACAGGGACCTGCATCCTTTTTCTATAAGTCTTTTCAGCTGCCTGTGGTGTAGGGACGATAAACCACGGGTGCTTTATGCACTACCTTCAGCCAGCTGACCCAGGGTTGGATTTGGGTGCTTCCTATAGGTGGGATTTTCCCCTCTCTGCTCCTGCATGGCGGCTGGTGCTCTGCGCTGGGGCAGGAGGGCACTGCTGATCAGGCTAGGATGGTGGCTTCTGTGCTGCCTGTGTTTGTCCCTGCGTGGGGGGCTGCCTGCCTCGAGGAAAAGCAGTAGGGTTTCAGCACAAGAGTCCTGCCCCTCACGTTGCACTCTTCTTCTCCTTTGCAGGTCTGGGATATTCAGAACCTGCAGAAAGTGAACACGATCCGAGCACACGACAATCCTGTTTGCACTTTGGTCTCCTCGCACAACATGCTGTTCAGCGGCTCTCTCAAAGCCATCAAGGTAGAGCTCTGGGGTGGTTCCTCTTGGTGTGGTGGGGACCAACGGTTCAAGCTGTCAGGCAGCGGTGTCCACACAGGAGGAAAGTGGCATTTTGGTCTGTAGGTGACCTTGTTCATCGAATCACAAAATGGTTTTGGGTTGGAAGGGAAGCCCATCCAGTTCCACCCTGCTGCCTTGGGCAGGGACACCTCCTACTGGATCAGGTTGCTCCAAGCCCCATCCAACCTGGCCTTGGACACCTCCATGGATGGGGCAGCTACAACTTCTCTGGGCAACATGGGCCACAGCCTCCTCTCCCTCATTGTGAAGAATTTCTTCCTAGTGTCAAATCTAAATCTACCCCGTTTAAATTTAAAGCCATTCCCCCTTGTCCCATTACTCTACACCCTTGTGAAAAAAAACCTTCCCCAGCTTTTCTGGAGCACTGGAAGTTGCTCTAAGGTCTCCCCAGAGCCTTCTCCTCTCCAGGCTGAACAACAACCCCAGCCCTCTCAGCCTACCCTCATAGCAAAGGTACTTCAGCCCTTGCATCGTCTCTATGGCCTCCTCTGGACCAATTCCAACAGTTCCATGTCCTTCTTGTGTTGGGGATTCCAGAACTGGACTCAGGACTCCAATTGAGGTCTGATGAGAGCAGAGTAGGCAGGCAGAATCCCCTTCCTCAACCTGCTGTTACACTCTCCTGAGCTACAGAGAAGCATAGCTGCACAGAGGAGCCAGCGCTGCAGAGGCTTAGCCTTTGCTCTGTGCTGCAGTCAGAGGTGTTCTGGGATCTGGCTGAAGAAATAGTTCTTGTTGCTTCTAATTCTCTAATCCCGAGACTGCAGGTGGAGTATCTTGGCGGTTCCTAAAGGTGTATGTGTCCTTGGGCCCCCAGCAGGCCTGCTCTGACCGTTGGGAATTGTGTCTGGGGCCCAGAATTGGCTGCGGATTCAGGCTGCCTATTTTGAACCTCCTCCAAAGGATCTTGAATCTGCATTCTTTACCTAAAACATGCAGAAATCAAGGAACAGCTTTGCAAGTTGCCCTTTAAAGCCTTGGCTAGATTCCCTCAGTTCTGCTTCCAGCTCCTGGTGAGATGGCTTATGGGGCCATCCATCTGTAAGAGGGCGCATGCTCTTTTCTTTATCTGGGGCCTGGAGTGCTTCAGTGCTCGGGGCTGGAGGAGCAGTGAGACAGCACTAAACAGAAGGGGAACGTGGGGCCTTCTGTTTCTGTCACCCCCAGCCACCTTTTGCCAGCTGAGCCGAGCAGACCAGTAGGGCTGCTTGGAGTGACAGGGTGGGATCCAGTGGTCCCTGCTGGCTGAGGGGTTCAGCCAGGGTTTCCCAGGAGCTGTGGGAATGGAGCTGGGAACGGGCAGAGAATGGAAGTCCAGGTGTTCTTTAACTTACCTTTGGTTTAGGTTTTCTAAGCCCGTGGCCCTGCTAGGGAAAGGTCTCTGCTGGCGATGATGCAGGCTGCAGGTGAGCTCTCCCAGGCCCTGAGGGAACATGTTTATTCAGCATGGTTATTGTGTGTTTTATCTGCATGTCTGTGGGTTCAGGTAATTCCCATCGGGTAGGAGAGCCAGCACGAGGTTCTACAGAATGAGCAGGGGCCTTGTGCCGGCTGGGCAGGGGTGGCCAGTGCCTGGGCCCACTTTTGAGGTGGGCTGCCCTGCCCCATCACTGAGCAATCCCCTCAAGCCCCCTCCATGTCTGTGTGTGGTTTTGCTTTCTGCAGGTCTGGGATATCGTAGGTACCGAGCTGAAACTGAAGAAAGAGCTGACAGGTCTGAATCACTGGGTGCGAGCACTGGTGGCTTCTCAGAACTATCTCTACAGTGGATCTTACCAAACAATCAAGGTGAGACCCTGACACTCGTGGCAACCGTGAACTCTCCCATGCCTCTGTGTATCTGTATTCTGCAGCATGGGTTGGTGGAGCAGGACCTCGGATGCAAGAGTGCTGCTGTGCGCTGCTGATGCGCTAGATTTTACTGTGATGATGGCATCTTTGCAGGCACAGAGGCTGGGCTCCGGCTGGTCCTTAGGAGTGCAGCAGGTGGGGGACACTTGCTAAGATAAAACGCGGCCTTGCAGCCATGGTGCCTCTCCTGCTGCCTCGGCAGCTGCCGCAGCGTTATCTGCACTGACAGTCCTGCTGATAAGAAGAGAAGGTCACTGTCTGGCTGCCGAGTTACCATCAATCTCCGTGTCGTTTCCAAAATGCCCTCATCTGCGTTGGCTCAGGTTTTGATGAAGAGTTCACCTCTCAGCATCTGGGTGACATGAAACTCTGAAGTTGCCCTGCTCAGTGTTAATAAATCGCTGTTAATTTCTCTGTGTCAGATTTTAGTGCTCTCAAGGACTAGGTTGTGTGTCCTCATATGTGTGCATAGTTACACACACAAAGTGTGCCATCTCCTTCACTCTTTCAGCCTGGATCTTCTAAGCTAGGCAGCTAAACGTGATAGCAAGACTTTCCTCACTAGTATTGAACATTCCCAGCTGGACAAATTTGTCCTTAAAGATGTGCTCTGGGCACTAGTGGAGCCAGGCTGACTCCATGCATGGCTGAGGTGTTTCCAGGGAGCTTGCTTCTGGAGAGGGTTCCCTGCATGGGTCTCACCTTGTCTTTGCTCCGGCATCTTTTTCAGATCTGGGATATCCGCAACTTGGAGTGTGTCCACGTGCTGCAGACCTCGGGAGGCAGCGTCTACTCCATCGCTGTGACAAACCACCACATCGTGTGTGGCACCTATGAGAACCTTATCCATGTAAGGGCTGCAGACTTTGATGCGCTTGTAGGCTTGAGGCTGGGGGAGATGGGCAAGCACCTCCTGGAGAAGTTGGTGGCCCAGACCCCAGTACAAACTCTGAGCCCTGCTCTCCTCCCGCAGGTCTGGGATATAGAGACAAAGGAACAAGTCCGCACGCTGACTGGGCATGTGGGTACGGTCTATGCCCTTGCTGTCATCTCCACGCCGGATCAAACCAAAGTCTTCAGTGCATCGTACGACCGGTCTCTCAGGGTACGTGTCCAGGGCTGTGCAGCTGTGTCTGTATATTTGGCACTGTTGTTAAAACACAGACAGCCTTGAGGGAGAGGAAGGATGGAGAACCCTCCTCCCTGCATGCCACATAGACTCATATTTAATTGTGTCACTTGGCTTGAATCTGGTGGCACTTGGCCCCTCTGTCCCTCCTCGTGTTCTGGGTTGTGTCAGAGCCCTGTGCTGCTGACTTGGCTTGGCTCACCTCTCCTGTGTGCCCATAGGTGTGGAGCATGGACAACATGATCTGCACTCAGACGCTGCTGCGACACCAGGGCAGTGTCACTGCCCTCGCAGTCTCCAGAGGCCGCCTCTTCTCCGGCGCTGTGGACAGCACTGTAAAGGTTGGTTTTGTCAGGCTTCTCTTTGGTGGTTTGGTCACTTCCAGTACCAGAACGAGGGCATGAAATGAGTTACCAGCATTCTTCAGAGATGGGGTGGTTCTCAATGGGTGGCAGGTTTAACTCCTGACAGGGTGTTGTGGAAGCCAAAAGCCCAAAGGGAAGCTCCACAAGAGGATAAAGAGATGCCCACATAGCTGCTCATAGAATGGTTTGGGTGGAAGGGACCTCAAAGCCCATCCAGTTCCACCTCCTGCCANCATTCCCCTCATTCTATTCCTGCACTCCCTGATCAAGAGCCCCTCCCCAGCTTTCCATCTTCAGCTTGCTCGGAACAGTCACTGCCATGGGCTCCTGTTGTCTTTCCTCAGGTCTGGACGTGCTAGCGTGAGCGCCACACTGGTCCTGCACACTGAAAGACCAAATCCTCCTCCCCTCTGTCAGCCTGCTGGGTGACCGACACCACTACAGAACAACTGCTGCAGCTCCCCCTGCACCGACCACTGCCTGCTGCTGCCCGGCAGCTGGTTCCCCCACCGCAAGGACCCAGCTGGCAGCTCTCAGGACGCTCCCAATGTTCCCTCGAACCTGCCGCGTAAGATTGGCGACGCAGAGGACACCGTCGCGGTGCCACCACACTCCACTCTGCAGGGCACCCTGCTCTGCTGCCTTCCCCGAGCTGCAGATGCAGTGTGGCCCTTGGCTGTAATGGGACTGAATGGTTCCACCTGGCACAGGTGGAGCCGCGCAGCCAGGGCAGCGATGCTGGGAGGCTGCTCCCTTCATAAATCATGGAACTGAGTATTGGGCCTCACCCTGGGTCGGGATCCTGCTCCCTCTGTCTCTATATTTAATTTTACTGCCAAGATGTCAGGCTGATCCATCTGGGAAGAGGTGATTTCTTGAGTAGCCAGGTACGATTTTTACGCCACAGCTAGTTCTCAAATCAAGTAACACAAGCCCATCATTCACCACCCTGTAATAATGGTCTCCACATTAAAGAGAAAAAGCCTCCGTTGCATTTTTACTCACATTTTCTACTGTTTTTAAGATTGTAATATAGATTTGATTATTTCTTCATTGACAATAAAAGCGGAAAGAGTTGTTCCTGGCCAGCGTGAGTTATTGCAGGCTCTGCCGGTACTGCTTCTGCAGCAGCTGCTGCCTCCAGCCATGGGGGTTACCTGGAGGGGTGACCGCAGCCACAGCTGCAGCTCCTGCTGGGAAAGAGAAGGCACAAGGAGCAGGTGCCTGGAGAGGGAAAGCAGTTGCCAGGCTGCTGCACTCCCCGCAGCACTGTACCCGGCAAAGCCGAAGAACCTGCAGGTGTCCTCAGGCCATGCAGCATCTGCACCCAATACAACAACCGCACCATGAGAGCCTGCGGCATCGCCCACCAGCCCCGGTGCCACAGCCGGAACCATCGCGGCGATGGGTTTGGACACAAACGGTGGCCGCAGCCCGGTAGGGGGTTTTATGTTTTTATTTTTCTTTAAATATTTGTTGCCAGACTTCGTATAGGAGCAAACTTCTTCACAGCACCACGAGCCACCTACTATTCAGAATAGGAAGAATAAGACGAGTAGAGGTGAAATCTAAGCACAGAAGAGCGGGGAGAAGCACCAAGATGCATAGCTGGACAGATGGGATACGATACAGAGTCCATAACTTAATCATAAAAAATATATATATGTATATATCCATCATGTAGAACTTTATGGATTGTTTTTTTAGATACATATTTTTTTTCTTTTCAACAGATATTTTCAGGCGAGTGATTTTTTTTTTTTTTGTTATTTTTAAAGTCTTTTTTGTTTTTTTTTCTTTAAAGAAATTTCAAAGTTGTGCCAAACACATCTGGATCAGCGACCACAACGGGTGAGACGGGAGGAGGAGAGCGAGGGAGGGAGGGGAAGGCAGCGGGAGAGACCACTCCGTAACATCTCGAGGAAGAAAGGAACAGCAACACTTTGTTTCGGAGAAACCACAAGCGAAAATAAAAATGCATTCATCAGGACTCAAGCGACTGAACCAGACTCCAACTCCAGTTTGTACAGGAATATACAGCGGCGCGTCCGAGGACGCAGCGAGCACACGCACCCACGGGCACCCACACCCACGCACGCCCACACCACACAAACGCCGACAGAAAAGAACGGAAGCGGGAAACACCTCCAGGAGAGGGGGGAACAAAAAAACCTCCGTAAAACAAGGCACATCCTTTGAGTTCATAATGGTGGGAAAAGAAAGACGCGACACTGAATCCCAACGCAAAGACCCGAACGGAACTGCTTGCACGTACCTTCCACCCGGAGAAAAGGTAAATATTGTGCTACTTGTAGAATGAGTTTGCCACAAGACACACAGCTTAGTATAATCTAATAGTTTTTCTCAAGCTAAAATCCAGTTTTCTCTTGATTTCCTTTAAACTGCTTTATATATAATTGCTAATATTTTTAAATCTTTTAAATATATATTTGTTAAAGTTTATTCTTTTTATTATTTTGGAGGTGGGGGAAATCTGCTTTATATCTTTTTCTTTTTTCCTTCCCCTCCAATAAATTAATACTTCTCTACAGCTCAGCCCCGTCCTCTCCCCCAGCGAGGGGCACGTCCTGCTGCCCCCCGGGACCCCAAGACAGGGCGATCGCTCCCCGATTTGCAACCAACGCCAACCAAACCCCTTCTTGTGAGAGGCAAAAAGGAGCCCCTCGGGCTGCCCCGGGGCAGCCTCCGTGCCCACCCAACGACAACGGAAAACGCAAGAGAATTCTAAAAAGGAAAAGTAAAAAAAAAACAAAATAAGGATAAAGGAAACCCAAGTGCATTTGCCCACCCAGCCCTGCCACCAGCATCACCGCAGCAGCCACCAGCAACCGTACTCGGTGACGAAGCCGCCGTGCCAGGCAGGGTTTGTGCTACATTCGGTGACCGGCAGGGCTGGGGCACGATGGCCACCGGCCACGTAGGTAGAGGGACCCCCGTGAGCCCCGGTGCCAATGGAGCCATGTCGGGGCGTGTTGCTTTGTTTCTTCTGTTGTGGTTTGTGAGTTTTGTTTTTTTGCTTCTGCAAAAGGGAGTCCTGCGGCGCCGAGTCCGTGAGCACAATCCTGAGGTATCTTCTTCTTTGTGCAAACCCCGAGGGACGGGATGTCCGGGAGGGGACGGCTGTACAAAGGGGACAGGGAGGAGGACGGAGGGGGGTCGTGGATCGTTGTGCCCTTGTGCCCACGTAAGCCCTGAGGTTCGCGGGGCCCTGGCGCCCCTCACTCCAGCATGGCATCCAGTTGGTCTGCCAGGTCGTCGAACATGCTGCCGATGTCGTCCAGGATGCTCACAGTGCTCTTCGACTCCACGGCCGAGCTGGGTGAGTGGTGGGGAAGGGTCAGTGACACACGCACAACCGCTGCTCAGCACCGTGTCCCCAGCATCCCCTCCCCAGGGCTATCACGGGGCTGGGGCCATCCCACCCCATGCTGCTCCAGCTCGATGCCTCCCACGGCCCCTCTCCAATGCATCCCCAGTGCACCCACGCACCCAGGTCCTGCTGGCCGTGCTACCTGGTGTCCCCAATGTCACATCCTCAAAACAGCTCCAGCCAGGGCCCCTTGATGCTCTGCCACGTCATCACCCCTGGCACAGCCTGAGCCCCTGCCTGTGATACCGGTGGCCTCCCGCTCCCCATCCCCATGCCGTGTTCCCCCCGTGCCCCCCTTACTCTGCTGCCTGACTGTCCTCCTGCTTGATCTTCTCCTCCACTGCCTGCAGTGCGGCAGCCAGGGATGCGCTCGTCTCCTCCAGCTTCTGCTGTACCAGCTCGGGGCCGGCGGTGTCGACGGAGGGGCCAGTGATGGCAGAGCGCGGCGGCTTCACTGGCACCTGCTGGGGTTGGGCGCCAGGCGAGAGGGGCTTGGCGGGGCTGGAGCAGAGCGAGGGCGGCGTGCTGGAGGGCTTGGAGGCCGTGGCACCCAGCTGCCGGGCAGGGGACGGCGTCGGAGTCGAGCTGGCGCTCACCGACTGGATGGCGGCATGGGGCTTGGGGGGCTTGGGCGCCGTTGGGGGTGGCACGGGCTTGGGGGACACCGGGGGCGGCGTGCCGTGGACCCGCTTCACCTCTGTGGAGAAAAGGGAGAGGGGCAGAAGGGTGCAGAGCCAGCCAGGACCCCCAGTGTCCACCCTGGGGGCCGCTGGGGCACCTACCTGGGCTGCTGGGGCTCGGGATGGGCACCTTTTTGGGGACGGGCACTGGTGGTCCAGGCATCTTCTGGGGCGGATGCGTCAGCACGGGCTTGGGGGACACCGGCGGCTTGAAGGGCTTCTTGGGCTCAGCGGGCGGCAGGGCATAGTCAGGGCCATCGGGGCGCGTGGTGGGTGGTGGGGTTGGGGGTGGCTCAGCCCCGCTCAGCTCCGAAGCCGGTCGCCGCTTGACGGTGCCGGTGCCGTTCTGGTAGACGGCGAGCGTGGCCGGCTCCAGCGTCGGCTCCTTGTCCTTGGCCTTGGGCCGGCGCTTGACGGTGTCGGACTCGGTGAGGACGAAGCGGACGCCATCCTGCTGGCTCTGCCTGGCCCGGATCCGCCGCTTGAGTGTGGCGCTGGCCTCCACCTTGGCCAGGTCCCCGTGGCGGTGGGCTGGGGACAGCCCCTCGCCCGCCTCGCCCCTCGCCGGCCCCAGGGGCCGTGGACGCTGCTTGATGGTGAGGTTGCCCTCCTCAGCAAAGGGGATGCCATCCGGGGAGCCGCCACGCTCAACCCGCAGCCGCTCCCCGGGGCCATCGGTGCCCGTCTCCGACCGCACGCTGTCAGCACGCTCACGGCGGGCAGCTGCCACCAGCCCGGTGACGGGGCCGCTGATGGTCCGGCGCCGGTTCACCACCTCCCCGTCCAGCCCGATGGCCTCTTTGTGCTTGACGGTGGCCAGGACGGTGGCCACGCGGGCACGCTCGGGGCTGCCCGGAGGAGCCCCAGGCTGCAGGTAGTAGCCGTCAGGTGCCTTGCCTGGCACAGGGCCACCAGCCACGTGTGGCTTCTGTAGCGCCAGCGCCCGAGCCCCGCCGCCAATGGATGACATCTCCAGCATGGCCGCGATGCTGCGCACGCTGCCGGCGCTGCCCGTGTCCACGCTGCCACCCAGGTCGCTGGCGCGTCGCTGCTCCCGGCGGCTCTCGCCCTCGGCGGTGGGTGCCCCGGTGGCCACCTCGCCCTCACCCTCCTTGGGGAAGTCCTCGGCCATGCCCGCGCTGGAGATGGCAGAGCTGGAGCGCTTGGGGGGCGGCGGCGGGGGCCCCTTCTTCTTGGGGCGGACGGCAAACGACTGGCTGCGGTTGACGTTCTTGTCTCCGCCGGCGGGCGCCCGCACCGAGTGGCTGCGCCCCACACGCCGCTGGACAGTGGCATAGGGCCCCGCGTCCGGCACCAGCAGCTCATCCCGCTCCTGCTCGCTGTCGGAGGCGGCGTAGCGGTTCAAGCTGTGCGCCCGCTTCTTCGGCCGCCCCGGCTCCTCCTCGCCCTCTCCCGCGGGCGGCAGGCACAGCACTGGCACCGAGACGGGCAGGACAGGCACCCCCGGCACTGCCCCCTCGCCCTCAGCAGGCTGCGGCAGGACGTAGGCAAAGCCCCGGTGGGTGGGTGACTGGGGCAGGGAGCGGGGCGACGCGGGGCGCTCCCCGGGCGGCAGCAGCTGCGGGGTCGGCTTCACCTTGGCGGTGGCGTGGGGCGCCGGCTGGCCCTGAGGCGAAGGTGGCCGCGGTTTGCCGGGGGTCTGTGGAGGCGTCAAGTGGCCGGCGGAGGGTGGGAAGGGCTGCCGAGGCTTGCCGGGCACCGGCGGCACGCTGGCACGCTTGACGGGGTGGCCGTGCCGGGGTTGGCGCCCCTCCTTAGGCGGCACGGGGGTACCCTCGCCAGCCCCCTCCGCCAGGTACTCCTGGCTCTTGGAGATGGCGGTGGCCGGGGGTCCCCGCGGGCCGTCCCCCAGCAGCTCCTGCGAGCTGCTCATCAGCCTGGTGCGGCCGCCCAGCCCTGGCGGCGAGCGGTAGCCGGGGGCCGCGGGGTTCGCAGCCTTCTCGGAGGCCTCCTCAGGGGCTTCGCCTGTCATGGCCACCTGTAGCTCACTGCTGAGCTCGCTGTCCTGGAACGTGGTCATCTTGGGTGACTGGCACTCGGGTGGCTCCGGTGGCGGCGATTCGATGGCCAGCACCTCCGGGCCCGCCGTCGCCTTCCTCTTCAGTGTGCCCGGCTCGTACTTGCCCAGCTCGGCACGCTGCAGCTCCGCCAGCTTCTTCACTGCCAGCATCAGCTTCTTCTGGTGGCCTGGGGATGGCACAGGGTGTCACAGCTGCTGCTGGGGACTGGGGCCACCGCAGCTGGCGCTGCGGCACAGGACCTTACCCAGCTTGGTGATGCCGATCTCCTGCAGGTCCTCCCAGGTGATGTCGGTGATGAAGTCGATGTTCTCATAGCCGTTCTCCACCAGCACCTTGTAGTACTGGGACAGGCCGATCATGGAGAGCCACAGCGCCAGGTTGGCCTGGGGGCAGGCACGGGGTAGGGCTCAGCGCCAGCCCAGGCACCTCATCGGGGTGTCCCCATCCCCACACTGTCCCTGTGCTCTACAAGCACCCAGGGCCGTGCCCACCCCCTTCCCACAGGAAGCTCCTGCTCCAGCAGGGCAGGGGAGGTGTTTGGGACACACACGGTGTCACATCCATGCGGTGACAGTTGGCATCACCCCGACTGTCCCGGAGCTGCTGAGAGGGAACGGGCACAGCTTCTGGATCGGGGCATCACCTGGCAGCAGTGAGCCATGTCCCACCCTCCTCCTGTGCCATCCCCTCCCTGGAGGGGACAGGGCGGAGGGGACTGGCTTCCAGTCTCCCAGCATTGCCAAGTCCCCAGTGCCACCCCAGATGTGGTTTTGGCATCCCCATCCCCACACAGCCCTTACCGGCTTGTACTCTGGCAGCCACTCGGGGATGTTGAGGTTGTTGATTTCAGAGGCGATCTTCTTCCTGTGCCCTGGCTTGGTGACACCAATGGCCGTGAGGTCCTGGGACAGAGATGGGGGTCAGCGCTGCCTTGCATGGGCTGTGCCCCCATCCCTGCAGCACTGGCCAGGTGCTGCGTCCCTGCAGCCTCACCTCCGGCGTCATCCGGCTAATGGTGGTGATGTCGTAGCCAGCGTTGATGAAGTTGGGCGCATAGAGCTGCAGCTGGAACTTGCAGAGCCACTGGTACACGGCCTCCGAGCTCTGCGGAGAGGGGCATCCACAGGGTTGGGGACCCGCCACCCCTGCCCATGTGCCCCTATCCACAAGCTGGCACCCCCGAGGGGCTGGGCAGCACCCTGGGCACCCCTCTGTCCCCTAGCATGACAGGCACTGACACCACGGAGCATGGGTGCTGGACATTGCAGGAACAGCTCCTGGCATGGCAGCACCCCACAGGCACTGCTGACACCCAGAGCCGTGCCAGCCTTGGTGGCCATGCCACAAAGCCACCAAGGCACCTGTGGCTCTGGGTGCTGGGAGTGCCCCATGCAGCTGTGCCCATGCCCCCTGACACCACCGTGGCTGCCCACACCACCCCAGCCCTCCCTCCTCACCTTCCCCTCTGATGGCGGCTCCATCTTCTTCAGCTGGGGCTCAGCGGGTGGCTGGGGGGCATATGGGGAGCTGGCCACGCTCTGCGACCGCGATGAACCTGCCAGAGAGGTCGTGGTCAGCGAGGAGGGGGCTGCATACCCCTGGGCTCTGGGCAAGCAAGGCAGTGAGCTGAGGGTGGCACGGCACAGCAACATCATCTGCAGTGCCCTGGCCACGGGATCTGCTCCCTGGGGTTGGGCAGGGCCACTGGGTCACAGCCCCTGGCACTCGATCCCTGGCACGGGGCTCTCAGCATGGGCTGAGTCCACACAGGACTCTGCAGGGCACACACCTCTCTAGGTGCCACTGCAGCCTCCGCCGTCACCCTTGCCCACCCACCAAGAGCCAAGCGAACCGCCTGCCCAGCCACACCAACCTGTACCCAGCACAGCCCCAAGTGCAGGGACCCCGCCACAGTGGCAAAGCACGTCTCCCTGGCTGCCCAGCTCCCAGCACAGCAAGCCAGAAGGGTCCTACTGCCCAAAGCCCTTCATCCCTGCTCCTCTGGCCACACCACCAACCCAGGACAGGTTGTCATATGCCTGCCATGCCCCACAGTGAGGGGCAGGCAGGGAGGTCAGCCTGGCAGGAGCTGCCTCATCCCCCAGATAATCCCACACCACTGCCTGGGCAGCGCTGCGGTGCCCACCCTCCTGCTGCTGCCTTCACCAGCCCTGGGGGGGATGAGGGCTGCACAGAAATTTTTCACAGAAAGGGTCATTAGGCACTGGAACAGGCTGCCCAGGTGAGTCACCTTCCCTGGAGGTGTTTAAGGGACAGGTGGACAAGGCACTGGGGGACACGGTTTAGTATTTGATAGGAACTGTTGGACTAGATGATCCAATAGGTCTTTTCCAACCTGGTGATTCTATGATTCTTTGAAATCCCTGGTCAGGACCAGCAAGAGCATCTCCTCCCCTCCCACTGGTGACCGCATCCTCCACGGGGTGCATTTGCCCCACTGTGTGAGCATCCTCTGTCCGTGTCTGTGTGTGCCTCCCCTGTGTGTTTGTGTCTGTGTGTCTGTGTGTCTGTGTGTCTGTGTCTGTGTACATTCCCTGCTGTCTGTGTGCGCCCTCCTTGTCTGTGCATCCTCCTGGCAGCTGCATCCCTCTCGTGTGGGCGTCCTCCTCACATGTGCATCCCTCTGCCATGCACATCTCCCTCGTGTCTGCATCCCACTTGCATGTGCAACTCTGCAGCCTGCGCCCCTCGCTGCCACCGCGCATCCCCCCGCCGCGTGTGTGCATCCCCCCCACTTCATATCCACATCTCCCCCCTCCCCTTTTCAACCCCCCAATCCCTGCATTCCTCCCCAAGATGCGCATCCCCCCTGCACCTTCACCTCCTGCCTGTCCCCGTGCCGCGGTGTGGGCACCCCCCATCGCCAGGGCGACCCCACTGCGCGCACGCAGCCCCCGGATGGCACCGGTGGGGGCGGGGGGGACCCCGACTCCATCGGGGCCAGGGGAGGAGCGCTGCCACCGCCCGCGCCGCCCGCCACCCCCCGCAGGGCCCCCACTAACCGAGGCAGGAGAAGGCCTGGCAGCAGCCGAAAGGCGAGAGAGTCATTTTTTACCCAACACGATTTTTTTTTCTTCTGGCGATGGGTGCCGTGGCAATAAAAAAAAAAAGACAAATCCCTGGATCCACGGCACGGCCGCTGCAGGGCCAGGGCTCCTCCTGCTCCCGGCAGCTGGCGGCCGGCGGCACGCACCTGCAGGGATGTCCTGCGCCTTGGCCGGCCCATCGCCCACGACAGTCTCTTGCGCAGAAGCCTTCTGGGAAAGGACGGTTGCCAGCAGCTGAAAAACACCCCGCGAAGGGAGGAGAGCAGGCAGGAGTGAGGCAGGCGAGTGGTGGGGGCCGGTGGGCGCATGCTGCGGGTGCCGCGGGTGCGGCGGGTGCCACGGGTTGCAAACCTGCCACGGGTGCCGCGGGTGCTGCGGCAGCCACCCAGCCCCATCCCAGGCAAGGGTGGGCAGGGAGAGGCGCAGCAGATTCGGGCTGCGGCAGGGAGAGCGGCACAGATGGTGCTTCGCAGGCGGCGGGAGCCCAGGCACCCCGAATCCAGCCTGACGCACGCCCGGCACAGGCTGCCAGCGCCGGCTGCAGGGACCCTGCCTGCAAAGCAAACCCACGCGGCCTATGCAGCACTCAGCTAGGGGCACGGGGACCCGTGCTGCAGCCAGGACACCTCGCAAGTGGGCTCACAGGTGCTCAGGCTGCCATGAGCAGGGGATGGCACGCAGGCAGGAGATGCAGCGTGCTGGGTGCCGGTAGCAGCAGCGGCAGGCAGCTCCACGCAGCACCGAGCTGCAGCAGGCAGCGTGCAGGCAGCAGAGACGAGTTATACAGCTGCTGCCGGACACTGCCCAGCCCCGCAGCCCAGAGGGATGACTCGCCAGGGCTGAGCACGGCCCCAGCCATGCTGGTGGCCGCTGTCAGTGACAGCCATGGCTGGCGGCACGCTGGGTGCCAGGAGGACCTCAGAATGCAGCTGAGTGTCACTCCCAGCAGGGACAGGGGCAGGTGCCAAGGTGGCAAACGCCTGCCCCGGGCCAAACGCCACTGCCAGGATGAGAGCCGAGTGCCTTGTAGGCTGGCACGGCCACGCCGGGGCTTGCCTTACCTTGACGCCTTCTGAGCCGGCGTGCAGGGCGTGCGCTCCGCTGCCCGCACTCTGCCCGCTCCCCGAGCTGCGCGCAGAGGCCACGCTGCCCGTGCTGCCCAGGCTGCTGCGGTCACCACCTGCACAGAGAGAGGAGATGCTGTCAGGCCATCGAGCCCCACGGCCGCCTTGGAGGACACCGCGGCTTGGCCATGTCCCACCAGAGCCACCACCACGTCCTAGTATGTGCCCCCACTCAGATGGTGAGGGCTCTGGCACCACGTACCTGCAAAGGGTTTCCGCAGTACCCAGATTTCCTCCGCGGGAGCCGGGCTGGCTGATCCGCCCTGCGATGGCGAGAGGTGGGATGGGCTCATGTCGGCCCCGCGGGACCCTTGGTGGCAGAGCAGAGAGAGCAGCTGTCAGGTGCGCGGGGCTCTGCATGCTGGGCTCGCTGCGGGGCAAACCCCACAGCGAAAGAGCAAGGAACCCAGCCGCGCCCAGGATGCCAGCGCCGTCCTTGGGCCGTGTCCCCTGCAAGCAGCTGGCACTGGGTGACAGGGACCCCGTTGTGCCGGGCACCCCCTCCCTGCCACCAGCCAGGGACAGACCTGGATGACCCAGTGCCCCGGCTCAGCCCAGGGACGGGGACCTTGCCCTCCCTGCACAGGGCAGGATGGGGCCATGACCTGGTGCAGGGGAGCAAAGGGAGCTGGGCAAGCTCAGGCAGCAGGGACTGGGGTCCCCATCCCACTGTACCCCAGCCCCGACAGTGATGGCTGTGCCCCGCCCTGCCTGCACCCAGCAGTGCACGGGGTAGGGTCCCGTGTGGGGCCAGGCACCGGGTGCTGAGCCTCCTGCGCTCCCCGGGTGCCCCATGGAAGCCAGTGACACACGGGTGACACAGCAGCAGGCGAGAGTGCCTGGCACCGCTCCTTCGTCAGTTCCCTGTGCCGCCTGCGTTTGCTGCATCCTGCTCACACCAGTGCCAGACGGGGTGCCCGGTGCTGAGCCCGGGGTTCCAAACAGCATCCGTTGAGATGGACGATGGCCCTGTGAGGGCCAGTGCTGCCCCAGCGCCACCGCCCGCCACCGAGGAGCCCAGCTCAGCCCAGCTCCACTGCCAGGAATGGGGCGCTGCCACCCCCTTGAGCCACTCGCCCTGTTAGCGGCTGGGCAGAGGGACAGGTGCAAGGTGATAAATGCACTGAAGGAGCACGAGAAGGGACAAACAGCCACACCGCCGCTGGGCTGGGATGTCCCTGCGCGGCATGTGCCACACACCGAGAGGAGCCCGCGCCGCGTGGGCAGGTGCACAGTGCTGTGCAACCCAGCAGGGAGAGCACCCGCCCCAGGCAACATTCCACTCCCGTGTCCCTGTCCCGGGCAGATGGGCAATGCCAGGCTTGGCTGGCTGGCCGCTCACCCAACACAACCTGCCATGCCACTGCTGGGGGGACACCTGCAGAAAGCCCCGTCGGCAGCTCCCACACTGCCCTCCTGCAGACCCACCCCAAAAAATCTGCTCTCCAGGCGCTCCCGAGAGGCGGACCCGCAGCGTCCATCGCCCGGCTGTGCGGCGGGGACAGTGTGCACGGGGCAGCCTGTGACAAACCAGCCCTGAGAGCATCCCCAGGGGAGCACGCCCGGCACCGCAGCCTCTTCCCACCCTGAGCGCAGCCCCGGCCCCGGCCGAGCGGCTCGCGGGGTGCCAAACATTCCACGGGGGATGCTGCAGTGGGCAGAGAGTCCCCACAGCCAAATTTGCTTCTGGCCGGGTACCGCACTGCCCGGCTCAGAGCCCGGAGCATGGTTTTAGGGTCCCCAAGCACCAGGGCAGGGTGGGCAGGAGAGCAGGGACCTTGGGCAGAGCCCAGAGAGCCAGGAGCACGGTGCTGCCCGCTGCCCTGCCCCGCCGCCCGGGATGCCCAGGGCAGTGAGGGTGTGATGTGCCAGCAGCAGAGCTGCGTTACAGAGCGCGGAAGAGGGCGTGCAGGGAGTGATCCGTGGCACGCACGTGTGCATGGCCCTGCACGCCCCCACATGCACACGCATGCACATGCACACGGCCGCACGCACACGCCAGCATGCACACACACACGCTCGCACCACGCCTGCAAACCCACCACGGCAGGTAGGGGAGAGGCCGAGCAGAAAGAAAAGACTCGATACACACGTTAAAGGGAAAGAAAGAAATCCATCGAGAGCGTGAAGCGAGCGGTGAACTACCTTGTCCGTAACGCGGCTCGTCGGCACTGCTAGGGGAGAGCCTGTGATAGCCAAAGGAACTGAAAAGAGTCTGATGGGAATGTGGTGGTGGAGGTGGAGGTGGAGGCAGGGAATGGAACGGATGGGACGAGGCGTCACCATTTAGCACAGCAGCCCCGTAAGCTGGGAGCGGGATCTTTTGGTACTGTTGGGGGATTGTTACAGTCTCCCATGAACCTGATAATAAAACATAACAAGAGACAAAATGAAAAGAATCCAAATAATTGAGACACGCTCAGCACCGCCAAAGAAAAAGGGGAAAAAAAAAAAGGGAACTAAAAAAAAAAAAAAAGCAGCAAACTGAAAAAAAGCAACCAAATGAATGTGGAGAAGCCATAACCAAGACCCAACCGATGCGGAGCTGAGCCGAGGAGCAGCAGCGGGAGCTCAGCGTGGGACCCAGCCCTGTGGCACATCCCACAGCCCCGCCGCACAGCACGGACACCGGGCACCCCCCGCTTGAGGCAGCGGCACCACCACGGGGCTCCAGGCACCGCAGGTCTCCCACAGCCGGGCTGCCAGGGTCCTGCTGCCTGGGAAATCATCCCAGGAGAAGGGGGCTGTGGGCACGGCTGTGCCAGGGTCTACAACACCAGCATCCCCGTGTCCAGCTGGCCAAGCCCCGCTGCCACTGCCACTCTACGCTGCCGCCCCACCGCTTGGGGCCAGGGCTGCAGTCGATGGGATGGCTGCAAAACCCTGCAGCCTGGCAAACACCACTGTGGCGCTGGCTGCATCCCAGGAGCCACCAACCCATGGTACCAGCATACGACCCACACGAGGAGGGCGGCTCTGCCCCTGCCTGTCCGGCACACGGCTCCCCTGCAGCCTCCATGGCCTACGCGACAGTGCCCAGCAGCCAGCAGGCACTTGTGCCATTGCTGCCCTGGGATCTCATTTGAGCACCGTCAGTCCCTGTCTGAGCCCCAGGTATGTGGCCATCCTGAAATCACAGGGAGCTGGGCAGCACGTGGCTGCTGGCCAGAGCGAGCCAGTTGACGCAGGCCTTTCAGTGCTGCCTGCAGAGGCACCAGCCCCACCACGCCGCTCCTGGCAGTGGGCACAGCCACCCGGGGAGACCATGCACCCCATCTGGAGCCAACAGGGATGGGGTAGGGACAGGGACAGGCAGCTGTGGGTCAGGGGAGCAGGAACCGACCCCTGAGATAGCCCCATGCCAAAGAGAGGGTCCCTGTAGGGCAGCGCCACGTCCCTGGCACCGGTGCCCAGCCCCCTTGCTCAAACCCCAAGCACCAGGTCCCCTGGCCCCTCTGCTGCGCCGTTGCTCCCAGACCACAGTGACCCCCCGGCTCTCCCCATGCATCGACCTCATGGTACCACAAACGCCTCCCCCAGCCCAACACCAGCCTGGCCCAGGGCTACCCTCAGCATCCTGGGCTGCCGGCACTGAGCCCCACAGGCATGAGGTGGGCACCCACCCCTGTGACACAACGGGGACGCCGACTCTGTAGCCGTGATGGGGACACTGCCCTTGTCAACCTCACGGGGCACCGACCCCGCAGAGGGGATGCCAGTCCCACACATTCCACGGCACCATCCCCACGTGCACAAGTGGGCATCGCCCCGGTGTGGAATCGCCAGCCACACCCCGACACCCCAGCACCATCCAGAGCGAGATGGGGCTGTGGATGGGNATGCACAAGTGGGCATTGCCCCGGTGTGGAATCGCCAGCCGCACGCCGGAGCGAGATGGGGCTGTGGATGGGAGCAGCCCTGAGGGAGGAGGTGACTGGGGTGGGGGGATTATTTGCCTGTTCGTTTGCTTATGGCCTCCACAAGGCTGGAGGGGAAGTAGCCCACACGGTCGTTGCCGGTCCGGTTGTCGTGAATGCAGCCCTTCCAGCGCCCGTCCGCGTGCTGCTCCAGCACCTGTGGGCAGGGGCAGGGGTCAGCGCCACCAGCAGGGTCCCCTCCCCAGGTCCCCCCAGCTGCACTCACAGTGATGATGTCCCCAGCTTTCACATTGAGGCTGGTCAGGTCGTAGTTGTTGCAATAATCCTTGATGGCCCGGACCTGCAAAGCGGCGGAGGCGTCTGCAGGGACAGAGCAGGAGCGTGGTGGCAGCGGTGGTGACACCCCCAGCCCAGCCCACGCCTGGCACCAGTGCAGCCCCCGCCTGCCCCCTCACCCCGCAGCATCTGCTTGATCTCCTTGCTGGCTTGGCTGGTGGTGAACTGGTTGACAATGTCCAGAGCTGTCTGGTTGTAGGTGTTCCTGACGTGGGCATTGATCCCGCTCTGCAACGACACACAGAGGCCTTGGGAGGGGGCTGCGTCCTCCCTGCCACCTCCAGGAACCCTGGGACACCCCGAGACCAGCAGCCGTACGACACAGTTCGCTGCCTTGGGGTGTGTCCCCTGGGACCCTCACCCCCATTCCCCAGGAGAGGAGCACACGCAGCTCTGCAGCCCCCAGCCACAGGCTCCCTCCCTTCCCGCAGCCCCTCCCTGGGCCAGGGACATCTGGGGGGACTCGGGGGGTCCCTTACATCCAGCAGCAGCCGCACCACGTCGGTCTTGCCGCAGAGCGCCGCCTCGTGCAGCGCCGTGCCCGCCTTGGTTTGCCGGTTGATGTCGATGCCAGCCTGAAGCAGGAGCCTGCGGGTGGACAGTGGGGTCAGAGAGGCTGGGGTCACCGGCACTGCCCCCCATTGCCCGTGGCACCCACCGGATGATGTCGATGTGGCCGTTCTTGGCGGCGAGGTGGAGGGGGCTGGTGCCGTTGGGGTCGGTGGTGTCCCCCGGCTTGGGCTCCAGCAGTGCCGCACACATGTTGCTGTTCAGGAGCAGTTGGACCACCTGGCTCAGCAAACACAGATGGAGCAGGGCTGCAAGGGCGGCTCGGCTGCTGGCCAGGAATGTGCCTTCCGTTCCCCTGCTCCCTGCTCTGCCCCCCCTCCAGCAGCCTGAGACCCCCCCATAGCACCATGGCCCTCACTGCCATCCCTCCCCATGTCCCCCTTTCCTCTCAAGCATCCTGTTTGGGGTCCTGGTGCCGCAAAGACTTACCCCAACCCGGCCAAACTCGCATGCCAGGTCCAGGGGCGTCTTCCCCGAGTTGTCCATGATGCAGGGGTTGGACTGGTGCTGCAGGAGCATCTCCGACTGCGGAGGAGCAAGACCCCCAGCTCAGCGAGGGCTGGGGCAGGGAGGGCGGCACGGCCCCTGCCACCCCCACCAGCCCCACCGTACCACGTCGTAGTGCCCGTGCTGTGCGGCCAGGTGCAGCGGGATCTGGCCCTCGTCTGATGGGATGTTGACGGATGAGCCAGCTTTCAGCACCATTTTCATGGGCTCCTTCTTGCCTTGCCAAGCCGCGTAGTGCAAGGGCCGCATGCCTGCGGGTGGGCGGGACAGGGATGCTGTCAGCCCCGCTGAGGCACTCAGAGCAGAGGGGGATGTAGCCAGGACATCAGGACTCACCTTTGTTGTCCTTGATGTCCACCGCAGCCTGTGCCTCCAGCAGCAGCGAGATGAGCTCCGTGTTGCCATTGAGTGCCGCGTGGTGCAGAGCCGAGAACCTGGGGATGGTCTGTGCTGTCAGGTGTCCCATGTCCCTGTCCCCTCCACAGCCACTGCCCAGCACCGTGGCCTCAAGCCTTCACCCACCACAGCCCCCACAGAGCTCCTGCTCTGCCTCCCACAGCTCACACCACGTCTGTTATCAAGGCCACAGAATCATGGAATCATAGAACCATAGAATTACAAGGTTGGAAAAGACCCACCAGATCATCGAGTCTAACCATTCCTATCAAACACTAAACCATGTCCCTCAGCACCTCGTCAACCCATCTCTTAAACCCCTCCAGGGAAGGTGAGTCAAGCCCCTACCCAGGCAGCCTGTTCCAGTGCCCAGTGACCCTTTCCATGAAAAAATTTTTCTTAAAGTCCAGCCTAAACCTCCCCTGGTGGAGCTTGAGGCCATTCCCTCTCATCCTGTCCCCTGTCACTTGGGAGAAGAGCCCAGCTCCCTCCACTCCACAACCTCCTGCTGACCCATTCAAAACCACGGGCACTGGAGACCAAGGCTGGAGATGGTGGTGGTGCCCCTGCCTGGTGCTGGGCTTTGCCGTAGGGCACAGAAACCCCCAGCCCCGCTCTGCTCCTGCAGCACCCAGGACCAGCCAAAGCAGGAGGTTCCGTGCTGGGCAGCAGGCCAGGAGCTGACCTACTTGCTGCTCCCAGCGGTGGCATCCTCTGCACGGCTGCACTTGCGCCTGTCACCCTGCTGCTCCAGCCCCAGTCATGCTCAGCCTCCCTCTCCCCTCCCCAGGGCCACCCCGGTGTCACCGGAGCATGGGAATGGATTGGATCCTAATGGGATCCCCATCCCTGCGGCTGCCCGGTGCCCCCAAGGTGGGCAGCAGGGCAGCAATCCCGTGTACCCCCCACCCCAGGGCCCCCCGAGAAGGGGTCCCCGTGCTCCGCTGGGGAGCACGCGCCAGCCACCAAGTTCCCCATGGAGCTGCCGCCTGTGATCCCCCGGCAGAGAGCAGCAATGCGAGCAGACAGCTCGCGCAGGAGGCCGATCCCCAACGTCTGCCTGGGAAATGTCAACATTTTCCGCTCCGGCGCCCTGCTCAAATCCGCTCAAGATGGTGCAAATCGCAGCCCTCCCGCAGGCTGCCTCGGGGGCTTCCCTTGGCAATGGCCGGCCAGCCACAAAGGCCACACGCTGTGCAGGGCACTGTCCCCAGGGCAAGCGCAAGGACACCAGCTCGGTGCGTGCTCACGGCCCCAGTCAGTGCAGGAATCGCAGGTGCAGCAGAGATGGGGAAACTGAGGCATGGTGCCGGGGATGGCTGAGCCAGCACAGCACGCTGGTGGCAGAGCGGAGCGCGTGTGGGCTGCAGCCAAGGCCTGTCCTGCATGTTCCCAGTGAATAATTCTACCCAGGAGCAGTGCTGGAGGCTGGAGGTTGCTCCTCTGCTGCAGGGTTGCTCCAGAACGGCTGGCAGCCACGGGCAGCTGCCGGCAGGGCACGAGCAGCTCTCGATTGCCAGCCCAGCCCTGCTGTCTTCTGCAAACCTGCAGGCTCACAAGGTGCTGCTCCCTGGGGCGAGGCTTCCCTTGCTCTGTCTGCATCACACCCGACAGCCCCTGCCCAGTGCAGGCAGTGCTGTGCACCCACCACACAGTGCACCCATGCTCCTGCCGCCGTGCACGCATGCTTGAGCCCATGGGCATGCTTGCACGCCCACGCACGCTCAGCTGCACAGCTGCACGCTTGCACGCACCCATGCACACGCAGACACGCACACGTGCAGGCTGGCAGAACCGATGCTTGGGCGGGTACAAGGGGATGCCCGCTGTCACCGCCCTGCTCGGGGCTGAGGATGAGGAGGCTACGCATCCTCAGGGCCTGCCCTCCCGTTCCTGACCCCATCTGGCCCTTCTGCTCATGTGCCATCTCTGGGGACCAACCGGCATTACTCATTCAAGGCAGGGCAAACGGGGGCTCTCCTGCCCATCCCCGAAAGCATCTCTCCCTGCTCCCACCGCAACCCCCTCCCCAGGGCTCCAACTGCCTTCCGGCACCAGCAGCCTCATTAGCTTGATTAGGTGAGCCCCTCTCCTGCTCCTCCCTGCCTGTTGGATGCTGTTGTGAAGCGGCACAGAAGCAGCACGGCTCACCCACCCGGTGCCCCGCGGGGCTGCTCCCCAACACAGCACGAGCATAGCCCCATGCGGGCAGCGTGACACAGGGCACGGCTCTTCTCTGCCTTTCAGCCCTCACTGCCACCTCCTCTGACGCCTGTGGCTGCAAGCCCGCCAGCTCAGGAGTGCAGGCAGGGCTCAGCCACGCTGGCTAATGGTGGTGAGTGCCCTTGTCCATGCAGATCCTGGCTGCGTGACTGCATCACCGTGGAGAGCCTGCTGTGTCCACGCAGATGCATGAGACACCTGCTCACTGCGCCCCGTGCTGTAGGCATCCCCGAGCATGAGCATCCCTGCTCCCCACAGCACCCACACCTCTGCTAGTGGCACCCCACGGCACAAGCACTCCAGTTCACAGCACCCCACAGCACACACCCCCTTGCCCACGCACCCCACCACCCACACAGGGCTCCCAACTCACCCGTCAGTGTCTTGGAAGTTGACGTTGACTCTTTTTGCCGATCCAAGGAGCTCTGGGAAGGAGAGGAGGGGACAGCACGTTAGAAGGGCATGGGAGGCAGTGACACAGGGCATGCCAGGGACCCAGCCTGGTTGCAGCTCCTGGTTTCCCTCGTCACCGATGGGCTCTGCAGTCCAGTGCCATGTGGGGCTGCCCCAGCCTGCAGACAGCAGGGTTTGAGGTGCAAGGTCCCAGGGTCTCTCCTGGCACCAGGATCTCCATCCAGCTATGCTGCAGTGGGTTTGCCTGCAGTTCCCACCCTGGTTCCTTTGCCTTGCTGGGGTTCCAGCATGGCCCCTGGAGCCCAGCACCTACACCGAGCCACCACGCCAGGCTGCTTTGGCACACTGGGGAGCTCAGCGTGTTCCCCCAGAGCCCAGTGCATCCCCTGTCCCTGCAGCCCCCACCCCAGCACGGCCCCACTCCCACCCTGTGCCTGCCAGCGTGGGAAAATGAACCAGCACCGGGGCAATCCAATTAGCACTGTGAAGAAGGACGAAGCCAGATTTACATAAGATTTAACCGAAAAATGCCACTCAGGCTTTCCAGTGAGGCTGCTCTTCCTCGCAGCGGGGAGCCAAAGCAGGAGGATGAGGAGAGAGTCCCAGGCTGCACCCACCACAGCGAGGCAGACCTGCGTGGCCCCAAGCTGATGTGAAAGGACTCAATAATGGGTGCTCGGCTCGAGAGGGGCGGCCAACCTCACCCCAACAGCTCGGCAAGAAGCGTGGGGACCAGTACGCCATGGACAAGCGCTCGCTGGGAGATGCCGGCTGGAAGGAGCCACTTCAGGCAAGGAAGGGAGGCGTGGGACCAGAAGGATGCTCTCCACGTGCCACGGTCTCACTCGCTGCCCCCGCACTGCCTCTCCTTGCCAGCATCCCAGTGCGACATTCAATACTGGGCACAAAGGGCCGTGTCAGCGGCAGCGGGAAGGGGGGCTCTGCCCGGCCCTGACCCACGAGCCTGGGCAGCAGAGCTGAGATGAGCCACCCTTGCATTGGCCACGTGTGGCAGACACTCCCAGGAGCAGCCAGGACAGTGGCAGAGGTTTTTCCCTGCCCATGCAGAGGCTTCTGGGCTCTGACACCCAGCACCAGCTCCCTCCTGTGCTCCACCAGCCACCCAACAGCCCAAGCCACAGAAGATTTGCTAACAACATTGCAGCCCAGTGCCGAGGGCCAAGAGTGTGGGGGACAGCTTCTGATCAGCCACAGTGAACAGTCCCCAGCCACCAAGGTCCCCGGGCTCTCCTCCTGGCACATGGTGCCACAGGATGGCTGCGTGGGATGAGAAGGGGCACTGCAGGGTCTGCAGGGCACAGGGAGGGACAGGGCACCATGGGGTCCCCTGAGCACAGAAAGGAATAGGGACATGGATCCCTGGGCACAGGGATGGTTGGGGACACTGCAGGGTTCCCGCAGCCTGCTCTGCTCACCCTCCTTGCAGCAAACCAGACGCCACCAGCCTGAGCTTCATGTTTCAGGGCAGCCTCCCTTGCCCTGGCAGCCCAGAATCTTTGTTTAACACATGAACAAACCCCACCAGGGGAAGAGCCCCCATATCACAACTCTGCTGCAGCATCCCTGTGTGCCCCTGAGGAGAACTGGACCTTGTTGGAGGGCAGAGTCCACAGCGGATGGGGCCGAGCAGGTCCCTGTGAGTCCCGAGCTGCCGCCAGGCTCCCCAACAAAGGTGCCATTCAGAGCGGGTGGAGAGGAGCCCAGCGCCTCTTCCGCCGCCGCCCGCTGCCAAGAAGCAGCTCCCAGGAGCTGGGGGACGAGCTGCCCCCCAGGGATGCAAACAGCAACAAAAGGAGGCAGCGGGCGCAGGAGCGGCACCGTGCCCGGCACTGGCTCTAGCCTCCAGCCCCAAGACGGCCCCGGCTCCCTGGTCCTCGCAGATGGATGGACGGATGTCAGCAGGTCTGCAGTGCCTGGCCTTTCCCACGGGCTGCTCCCAGCAAGGAGCCGGGATGGGGCAATGCCCAGGGATCGGCGTCATGGGGTGCAGTGATGGCTGAGGGTGCTAAGCATCACACTAAGCACCACAGCCGCACCCAGCGATGCTGATCCCTGGGTACAAACCAGCAGCCCCCGTCACTGGCCAAACTAGCATCAGCCGAACGCACCGTAGTGGCGAATCTCTCCTCCCTGCACCTGCAGGAAAGGCTGCGGCTGCCAAAATCTGTTTAGCACTTCCATCAGCGCTCCTGCCAAGTGCTTAGTCAGTGACTTCCAGCCATGCAGCGGTTTGACTTTCCTTAAAGCCCTGGCAGTGGCCACGAGGTGAGATCGGACCCCGGCACGGCTTCAGAAGCCGCTGGGAAAGGGACTTCAGGTGTGGCATCTTCTGACTGGGTCCCTGGGGAGCAGGCAGTATCGTCCTGTATCTTCCCCGGGTGCAGCCCGTGGTGAGGTGTGGATGGTGACACGGATGGCAGCGCAGTGGCTGGCACCCTAGCAGGGCCAGGTCAAGGTCACAGATGGTGGGAGCTGGTACAGCACCAGTGAAGAATCAACCCCACCTCTGCACCAGCACTGGGGCCCTCACAGAACAGGCATGTTGCATTGGCTGCGGGCAGGGAAAGCAGCAGCCACCCAGCCAGCCGGCACCACCAAAGCTCCTGAGGAGCAGAACCCTCACCCCCTGGTCCCACTGCCCAGCAATTAATCCCCTCTGGTAATGAAGGGATGTGCTTGCCCAGCACTGAGTTTGACAGGCACAGCCAGGAGCCTGGAGCCCATCTAGGCCCTCGGCACAGCCCCACCACGGCAGAAGCTCATGGTTCCCGGGGCAGAGGGGGCAGAATGGTCCCTGGCACACCCTGAGCTGCAGCCCCACTGCTGCCATGCAGGGCTTGCAGCCTGTCTGGGGCACCAAGACACGAGAGAGAGCTCGTTAATGGCTGGGAAGCACAAGGAAAACTCCTCTGCTAACGAGGGAGAGGGCAGGGAGCTGAGATCACTGCCAATTAAAAATACCGGCCACAAAAGGAGACAGGCACGGCGGGGAAGAAGAGCAGGGCTCCTGCATGGCCACGCTGCCAGCAGGGACTGAGCGTGTTCCTGGCTGTCCTCCCTGACAGGATCACCAGAGCGGTGCTGGAGAGCACCGAGACCACCATCCTGCCCTCCCCACGCAGCAGCACATGCCAGGGCCATGGGGCAGACATTGCAGCACAGAGTGACTGTGGCACCCGTGGCACTGCAGCCCTTGCTCAGGCCACCTGAGCCCCATCAGTGCCCTCGGGACACCCCAACGTCCCCTTCCTTGCTCCCCACGGGTTGCTCAGGTGACAGCTGGATCATGTGGGGGCATGACGGACCCTGAGTCCCTGTCCCCTTGCACCCCAGCCCCACGGCATGGACCCTGCGGCTCTCAGAGGAGCTTGCACCCCACGAGCATCCTGAAGGACCCGATGGTGCTGCACAGGGTCGAGCAGGATCCCCGGGAAAGGGGGACACGCTGCGCTGTGCGATCCAGCAAGCCCTGGCATTGCCAGCTCCAGCCCAAGATTCCCACGTGCACCAGGAGCCAGAGCCTTCTGACACCGACACCGACCACGAAGAGCGCACAAACGCCGCCGCAGGGAGCTCAGCCCTGCCACTACTCCCAGAAATGCCTTTGCTTAAATGCAGGGCTCACTGTAGCTAAATACATGCTTGATTTCAGCGGAGCGCTCTGCGTGCAGTGAGGACAGCCAGCGCCTCGCCGGCCCCGTCATCCCCAGCCCCGCAGCAGCGATGGCCCCAGTGGGTGACGGCAGCCACGCACGAGCCGGCTGCACGTGCAGGGCCAGGCGGGCACAGGGCAATCGCGCTGCACAACCCCATCACCCTGACCTCCTGCGCCCCCGTGCTGTGCCTGGGGGCTGCTCTGGGCACCCCAGTGCAGGGGACAGGGAGACCTGCATGGCCAACAACAGCTCTGGGCATCCTGGTGCAAACCGTGGGGACACCTCCGTGCCCAACTGATGCTCCAGGCATCCCAGTGCACACCATGGGGAGACCCCCATGCCCATCCACAGCTCTGAACGTTCCGGCACATGCTATGTGGAGACTCCCATACCCGACCACTGTTCCAGTCATGCCAGTGCACACCATGAGGAGATCCTTGTGCCTAACCACAGCTGCTGGCATCTTGGTGCACACCATGGGGACATGCGTGTGCTCAACCAGAGCTGCAGGCATCCTGGTGCACAGGGATATCCTCAGGCACAATGGATGCTCCAAGTATCCCAGTGCACTCCAAGGGGAGAACCCCTGCCCAACCACAGCTCTGGATATCCCAGCAGACACTACGTGGAGATTCACATGCCCAAACACAGCCCCAGGCATCCCAGTACATGCTGTGGAGAGATCCTTGTGCCCATCTACAGCCCCAGGCATCCCAGCGCATGCCACAAGGAGACCAGGAGACCGCCCCCATGCCTAACGGATGCTCCAGGCATCCCAGTGCATTCGATGGGGAGAACCCCCAGACCAACTACAGCTCCAGTCATCCCAGTGCACACTACATGGAGAATCCCATGCTGAACCAATGCATGCCATAGAGAGACCCTTGTGCCTAACCAGAGCTCCAGGCACCCTGGTGCACACAGCAGGGAGAAATCTGTGCCCAACCACAGCACTTGGCATCCCAATGCACACTACGGGGTGACCTCCATGCCCAGTTGATACTCCAGTCATCCCAGTGCACACCAGCCAATGTACCAAGCATCCCAGTGCACGTCACAGAGTGATCCTTGCACCCGATGACAGCA
>WAAB01010293.1:0-146356 GCA_013389865.1 Piaya cayana
TGTCTAGCTTTCAAAGAACACAAATGCTTGGATAAAACTTAACTCTGCTTTAGCTTTAATAAAAACTACTCCACTTTTCGTAATAGTAACCGCTGTTCGTATCAATCCCCGGGTGAGCGCGGTTTACTCCCCGCGGCCGACCTGCCGCCGCCATTTTCCCGCGGGGCCCCACGGCGGCGCGCGGCCGCCATTTTCACGCGGCGCGCGGGGGAGGACGGGGCGGGGCCGGCAATGGCGGCGTCGGGAGCGGGAGCGCTGCCCGCGGCGGCGGCGCAGCTGGAGGGCGCCATGGCGGGCTCTACCGGGGAGCGCCGGGAGGCCGTAAAGGAGTTAGCGGGCCTGTTCCGGGAGGCGCAGGCCAGGTAGAGCGTGGCCGCCCACGGCCACGTGGGCTGGAGGGATCGGGGCGGGGAGCCCGGGCATGGCCGGCCACGTGGGCTGGGGAACATGGCTGATCACGTGGGCTAGGGGGTGGGGGTAGAGATGTCCGGGGTCTGGGTGATCACGTGGTCTGGAGCGTTAGGAGGTCGCTGCTGTCCCCTCAGCTACTAAACGGGTTTCTCCGTGTCCGTAGGGGAGCAGAGGGGCTTGGCGCCCCCGGTCCTTGCTGTGAAATCCCGTCTCTCCTTTCGCAGGGGCTTCGTGCAGTGCTACAGACTAGGAGAAGTCTGGCTGGAAAGCTGTCTGCAGGAGAAGGTCCAGGGGGTGTTGTTTGACAGCCGACTGAACATGAGCCAGCAGTGTGCCAAGGTCGCCAAGAAGGCCAATGGCATCTTGGCTTGTATCAGAAACGATGTGACTAGCAGGTCCAGGGAGGTTATTCTCCCTCTGTTCTCAGCACTGGTGAGAACACCTTGAATCCTGTGTTCAGTTCTGGGCCTCTCTCCACAGGGATGTTGAGGCTCTGGAGTGTGTCCAGAGAAGAGCAATGAAGCTGNTGTGCAACCTGGGGGTGAGCAGCAGTATTGGTACAAGAAGCAGTTGCTGTTACAAAAAGGGAGATATTTCTTGTTTAAGCTAAAGTAAAATTCCACGTAATTAAGTTGAGTTCTTTCAAAGTTATACAAAATGTTCTCCCTGATAGCTTGGTTTCTTTCAATGTTTTTCCAGGCACTGCTCATTCTTTGGAAGTGATAACTTCTTGTGTTGATACCTAAGATGCCGGCAAACAAAACTCTTTTAAGAGTCACTTTGGAGTTTTAGAAAGGAAGCATCCTTTAGTCAGGCACAGGCAACATGAGAGCGTGATCTATCAATCCTCTGCAGTGAGATGACCTGTTACATAATGTATTTCTTGCTTACATCCACATGTATACATTTTTCTGGGAATCTTATGCATATTCTATTACTTTCCAAGGACTAATTTTAATGTGATTATGAAATTCACAACAGTCAAATATCTTGCAAATCTGGAGGTGGCTCTAGCTCCAGGAGCAAAATTCTTGCCAATTTGGAGCTTTGGAGCTAGTTCTTTGCTTGACCTTGCATTTGAGGTGGGGAAAACCTCCAGACAGAGATGATTATAGAAGAAGACACATCTGTTTAGCAAAGACCATACCTCACACAGATACAAGAAGTAGTTACTAAAAGGGGAATGTTTTTTATTTAAGCTAAAGTAAGAGTTACTTTTCATCTAAGTCATCATATTTTCTTTAAAGTTAGTCAGTGTTCTTTGGATAGCATGTTTTCTTTCAAGCAGTATTTTTCTGGACTATGTTCATTCTTTGGAAACGATAATGTCTTGATTGATGTATGATTTGTGCTGGGCAGATGTGTTTTCTGTCATCACTTGTATTTGCAGTCTGTCCCTGTCTCAAATGCAAGGTCAAACAGAGCTGGAGACATTGATACAAGATTACTGTTACAAAAAGGGGAGTATTTAAGCTAAAGTAGAGTTTATGATGAAGCGTGGGTAGAATTTCTAATTGTGAATATGTTTAGATATTTGAGGAGGCAGCAGAACGTAGTAATACTGTATCATCCGCTGATTTTTGATCAAGAAATTTTTAAGTTCTCCTTTAGGATGAGTTTTATCTGTGAACTTACTTTGTTTAATATTGGTTTCCATTTCATCCCACTTTGTTGTGTTCATAGTGTAAGAGGTATTTCTCAGATCCTAACTTCCCTGTTCGATCTTGAGTACACAGTAAGTCTGTTTTAAGGTTCAAGAAAACTGTGTATGAATTTCCCTTTTTTTGAGGTTAATCAGAAGTACGGAATGAGCAAATTTACTGAGCTTTCCTGTAGTAATGCCATTGATGTGGCTTCTTTTCACCAGCATTTAGTATTGAAATTGCGCTTATGATGTGTTGTCCTCATCTTTCTGAACATAAAATCAGAGGAGAGAGTGTGTGAATAGCTGTAGCTTGGAAACATTGTGTGTATCTGCGTGACGGGTCAACTACAGATGTGCACGCAAGCTACACGGTGCAGCTGTATGATGTCTCTCATCCATCCATTCATATAGTACCTGTCTGTGCGCTTATGGTTTTTGGAGTGTTATTTTCCTAGGCCTTGGTACTCTTAAGAAGTGGCTTTGAGTATTTCTCTGCTAAAGTAGATAGCGTTGGCTTTCTCCCTTGGCTTTGATCCACACACCTCACAATGATGCTAGTGCAGCCATAGGTGTTCTTCATGACTCTCTGATCTTTGTGGCAGACTATTTTATAATGGAGCTTCTGATACCTCCGTCTTTTGAAATGTCTAGTGCTAGACATCTAAACTGTGTTTGTTAAGTAAATGGATTCCTAATTCTTAAATAACATGCAGTGCCATGTCAGCTATATGTATTGAGGAGACTTTTAGTTGGTTTACTTTTTAGTTTCAGAGGAGCTATTGGAAAGATGTAGGCTTGCTAAGGCAACACAAGTCCCTCACAGCCTCCTTTCTGAAAAGAATGGTGGGATAATGGTGTGCAATATTTTGGTTTTTCTACTTTTAAGACCTTGTATACATCTTCAGATTTATAATGAGTATAACTGTGGTAATATGATGCTTTTTGATAGTGATACTTTTTTTTGTTCACTAACAATTTATGTCTTTCAGAGAAATGGCAGAAGAAAGTATATTTCAGAATCTCCTGGAAATCCTGAGGAGTGCCTCAATTGAAATTGAGCAGACCTACAAGGACTCCTCTGAATTGGTAGATCTAGACACCTGCCTGCTACTCATAGCAGAGTGTTTCAGATGTCTGAGGAATGCCTGTGTTGAGTGTGCCAAGAATCAACATGTCATGAGGTATAGTTTTGATCCATTTTAATCCATACAAAAATATAACCTTCTGATGTCTGTGTGGTTTTATATAGAGGTTCTTATTTTACACTGCTGTGTCAGTTGATTTAATAACTGATGTTTCCTGCTTAATGCAATCACTTGAAATGAAGTATGCAAGGAACACAAATAGCTGTCCTATTTGTAGGTCAGAGTTTGGGGCACTGCTGAATAATAGAACAAAGTGTTTGTGTCTTTAGTATGTGTTAATTATGCAAGCTATATAAGTGTTTTGGAAGTCTGACTGTAGAACTATCCTTTTTTTCTCTTCAGTTTGTTTATTTTTTTGTGACATAATGAATAATAAATGGTTTTAATTATCGGTTACAGGATTAGTATTTTTCTTTAAGATGCATTCTGGCACCTTTTAAGGTGCTGTCTGGCACTCATGGCAAAGTATATCCTGTAGAATTATGCACATCAACCTAATGCATATACAGGTAGACTAGTATTAATAAGAGGTCAGTCTGGCTCCTTAAGTTATTTAGCCTTTCTTTTTTTTTATTTGTCCGCTTCTGTTGCGACACTGGGGGGGTTCTTGGGATAGAATCAGTTTATTGGAAATTGGTAGTCTACCTGCTGTTTTTTAGAAAAAAATGAACTAAGGTGATCTGGTGGGTCTCTTCCAACATGGTTGTTCTATGATTCTAAAACAATGACAAACTTCCTCCCATGCCAAGAACTCAAAACCAGCTGAACAAAACCTGATGTCCCAAAACTCAAGAGTTTGTTTAGACCATAAGGAATCGTTGTGGAGTACAATATTAAAATTTGGTTTCTTGGGACTTGTCAGATTTGGTTTATTAAACCAAATATAATTTTGACATGGGACAAAGTCATATCTTCTCTGCTGGGGTAGAGTTTTATTCGTGCCACAAAAGTTGCAGGGCTTCTCATGGAAGACATTACTTTTAGAAAAAGGTACATTTAAGTTAAGGCTCTTAGCTTTTCATGTCTGTCACTGCTAGCACCTGTCACATTGTGGGTCAAGGAACAGATCCGATAGAAAATGTGTGTTTGTTTATAAATTTTTGCTGGGTGGATGTTCAACCAGACTGGATTCCTTATTGTAATTTGCTGCAGCTCCATAGTTACTCCTGTTAAGAAAACAAGGGGAACAGAATTGCATGGCTGGGCGATGGTAGGGTTGCCGTTTTCGGCAGCATGATAAATACAGCCTGGTTAAAAGTAAACTCTCTAATGGAATTCAGATATCCAACCTACTTCTGAACAAAAATGTGCCCTGCACTGGTTAAACCTGTGCTGCATACTTGTCCTCACTAGGCAGTTAGCATAAGAAGCTGGATATTAATAATTGTTCTGTTCCTTTAGACTGCAGGAAGGGGATGGCCTGTGTGTATGGAAAGTTCTGGCCATGTTTGTAACAGTGAAGAACTCAGTGAGTCACTCATTGGATACTGTTCTGACTTTGTAGCAGCTTAACAAATTAGGTTCATTTTAATATTGCACTAGGTGCCTTGAGCCAACTGTATACTAGCCATATATTTGTTGATTTTAAATGGTTGTAAATGCATAACTTCTTTAGGAACTAAACATCCTCAATGGTCAAAAGGTGTGAATGGAAAGAAAGTTATGTGCCTTTGATATTGAAGTGCAAAGATTGTGAACACATGGATTGTGTAACAGTTTTTAAACTTTTGGGGAATATGAGACTTTGTTCCTTCCACTTCCAGTTTTTCATTGTGAGCTGTGAAGAAATTTGGAGTCTGAAGGAGAGTGGGAAATATTTTGGTTTTAATAGATTGTATGTGTACCAGTGTGCATGTGTGTGTTATATATTTATAAATGTATCTTTGGCTTCTCTTCTGAAATAGAACCTATTGGGAAAGAGCATATGTTTGTCTACCAAACATCTGCAGAAGATAATCATTCAGCATTCATATGTGATGATACAATAATTTTTATGTAACTCGTGCATGCGTGTGGAGGTTTGGCACAGTTAATATTACTGTGTTCTGAAGTTTCAGACACTCTTGTCTTGGCCAATCTCTTCTCAGAAAGCTTGACTGCTAAATTACAAAGAAGTTAAAGGCTGAAAAGTCTATCTGTTTATGCTCCATTCTTTTACTTCTGTTTTTTACTCCTGTTGCCTGTGCATCCTGTTACATATGTTACCTACCTCCAGTACTGCTGATCTTTGGCTGTAGAACTATTTTAGTGTTTTTTATTCCAAATGCCTTCATTTCACTGGTTTATCTTCACTACCACTATGTTTTTCTGTGTCTTATAGTGTTCAGTCTCAGGTTGGGTGGGGCTTTAAGTTACCTGGTCTAGTGGAAGATGTCCCCAGCCGTGGCAGGGGAGTTGGACCAGATGATCTTTACAGGTCTCTTCTGAGTCAGCTGTTCTGAGATTCTACCTATGATTCCTTCTTACCGGAGAAACAATAAATGATAACTTGAACTTCCTTGCTTCCCTCTTGAGTTTTGTGTGTTTCTCTTTGAACTGGCCCAGTTGTTTGTTTGATGGCCGTGACTAGTCACTTTGTTGGTATTAAAAATTGACACTTTCCCAAAAACCTTAAACTTCAAAAAAAGCCAAGTTTTCACACAAAAAAAGGATGATTAAATTACAGGAATAACCTGGTAATTTGTAGCATTTGATTTAGAATAACAGCAAAAAGAGAGGAAAGTGTACTTAGCTCTGAAGGTAATGTGTCCATTTGCTTCTCATGATAGTAGTACGGCTAGTGACAGACACAGTTAAGTAGGATAAACTGCTTTTTATTTCAGGGTTTCTGATGGTGTCAAATAACTTGCTGTTAACTTTACTGAGAAGCCTTTTCACTTTATTTGAGTCTATTTCATATCAAGTGATTTTTTTTTTCCCCCTCAATTAGGAACTTGGGTCTCATCTCCACATCTGTCCATTTGATCAAAGTGCTACATGGAATACAAATCAAAGAGGAATTAGTATTGACTGGTAAGGCTGCCAATTTTGTTAAATACATAGCCTATGCTATACTACTTCTTTATGTGGTGAGTCTTGTGGTGGTATGATGTTGCTTTACTGATGCTTTTTTTTTCATAATTAAGCTTAACTGCTTCTTGAATTGCATTTAAGAGCCTTCTCTTATGCTGCTTGAAAAAAAAAAAACTTGACTTGTAGTCCAATTGTATTTTCTCTCAAAAATTTCCTGTAAATTTTTAAAGGGGAAATGAGATGAAATTTCTTTAAAACTAACCCGAATATTTGAATTGCAAAAAGGTAAAGTTCCTGTAATGCCTCTATTCAAAATATGTTCTGTTGGTTTGCTGTCTTTTTATTCAATCTGCAAACATAGTGAAATGAAGAAATACTACTTTTTTTATTCTGATGACACTTGAAATAATTTATCTGATTTCAGGAAATGAATTTTGGCTGTGATTTGTTTAAAATGTTTTTTTTTAATTTCCATTTCTGTGCTATAGTTTGCTGACCAGTCAGGGTAGTATCTGCCAAGAATTATGTACTGATTTGAGTAGTGTTCACACGTCTGTAATGGATGAGTTTTTTCTTCCCTCTTCATGCAATTAATAGAAGATCTGACTATAGTATCCTTCCTCCATAATGGCACTTGTTGCTACCAATTTCTACCAAACTCAATTCACTGACTATTGTAGCATTTCCAGTAATTTTCCTCACAATCTTTGTTTCCCTGTGTGTGCGTATGGAGACTGATACAGGGTGTTGGACCCTTGAGCATCTGTGGTTGCAGAGAGTAGGAAACATTTGGTTTCTGTTGCTACTTTTCTTTATTTTCACTCCCTTTACTTGGATGAGGTTTTTATTGGGTTCCTTTTGCTGGTTTTCTGTAATTTTGTGAAAGCAAGTGGAACTACTGCCATACAGTAACTTACCCTCAAATACCTTTATGAAGCTGGGGAAACAGGTCCAGGATACCATTTTTCCTTTTACTGCTGTATTTGGCTCAAAATGAAACCTTTAAGGCATGAGATGGTATTATGCTTAAGCCAGTTTTGCTCCTTTATGTGTAGCTGCAATCTTTCTTCTAGGGAAGGATCAGTGACCATCCACAGGCCTTCAGTGTGGGAAAACCAGAACTAAGCCCTGTGTGTGGGAAAAAAAAAAGGGCTTGCTCCATGACCATAAATAGGAGGAACTGACAGCACACAGGAGTGACTTGCAAGCTGTGGTGCAGGGTTGAACGGACAGGAGTAGGTAAAGGTGTGGAGAGCAAGAATTATCCTGCCCTACACTTGTGAACCCCTTCATAGACCAGTAAGAGAAAAAGCAAAGCAATGGGAATTAAAAGGCTGGTTTTGTCCAGACTGACATTGTCCCTGTTAGGGTCCTTGACAGCACTAGACTTGAAAGGCTGGCTTGGATAAGTGGGCTTCCCACCTTCACCTTATTCAAAGCATCAGGAATTGCTCTGTGAGGATACCAACTTTCAGCTGGGCCTCTCAGCATCTGTGGGACAGTGAGCAGGATGGTTATGTGTGTGGCCTGAAGTTTCTCCTGTCGGGCTGCTGACATGCTGCCCAGGGAGGTGGTTGATTCGCCTTCCCTGGAGGTGTTTAAGTTACGGGTGGACAGGGTCCTGAGGGACATGGTTTAGTGTTTTGTGGGAGTGGTTGGACTCAATGATCCAGTGGGTCTCTTCCANCCCTGTCGGGCTGCTGACCCTGTCTCGATGGGTTATCATGTGTATGTGTGCTGTTCTGCTCCTGGGATCTGAAGAAGCAGCAGTAAATGTTATTTAATAAAGAAAGGAGGAGGTGGAACCCAGCCCAGTAATTTAAGTGTTTCAGACTCCTTTTCCTAGTTAGAGGAAAAACATTTTATCAACATTGAAAGTGAAGGGGAGCATTGACCAGAAAGTTTTTAACAGTATTTCAATAAAAAGTGTTTTGTAACTGTTACTCTACCTTGCTGTTCAACAAATGAGTTTGAGTTATAACTAAAATCTGATGTATTGACCCAGGACAGATGGTTGGTTTGATATTGTATGTAGTATTGATCTAATCAGGAAACACCTGTGATGAGCATTGCTTAGGTATTCCATTTATGTTAGTAAAAAATAAAAACAGTAGACAAGCCAGTGGTGCTGATTTGTTGCTGAGTGATCCGGTAGACTTTGTCCTAAGTAAGAATTAAGCTAGTGCCTAGAGCACCACCTCCTTCTAAAGCATGTACCTCAGAAGTTAAGTGTTATATTCAACTGTAGATCATTAGTTGTATTTTCAAAAGTGAGGAAAATTAGTCTTGGGTAGAAATTAGTTATGGTGCTCGTTAACTGTTTTTCTGGTTTATGTTTCTCTTCTTGTTATGCATATCAGAAATTGGATCACAAGGCTAGAGTGGTGTGTGTATTTCGTTCTAGCAGATAATTAGGTATTAAGTGGAATATTTCAAGTTGTTAATTTGGATATGTGTCCCATTTCATCCTTTTAATGACTGCTAGGATTTGATGATCCCTCTTGGTGCCTATATGTATTATTAAGGTATTTTAAATACCTTCATGTTGCTTCCATAGCAGTGGAATACATGGATAAAGAGGTAATGCTGTATTGCACAGTGAACAACACTCATGTTTCAGTTCATAACCTTGTAAAAAATTTCCAGACCAAATTAGGCTAAATAAACTTGGAAGTTCCAACATTATTATGTATATGAAGAAATGAAGAAGAGAGATTGAAAATTCTTTATGCAGACATATTTTAACCTAATCTGTGGTATGTTTCCTCTCTTTTACCTATTCATAACTGTCAGAACTGATAAGTGTCTGAATGGTATGTTAATTTCTGTAGGAAAGTTCAGTGTAGTACAATTTGTAATGGATAAAATCAGAAATAAAGTAAAGTATATATTCTTTGGCCACTGCTGTGACCAGTGTGGTGATTATAAAGGAGTGGATGAACTGCGTCTCCTAGCATTATATTAGTGAGCAAAGCAGCAAAAAAGGAGATGCTGTGCAAAGTGGTGTGATTAAAAACTGTTGCTGAAACTCATTCAGTTAAGTCCAGATTTCTTTCCATCATCTCTGCTAGGGGCAATACTTTTTTATTAGTTTATCTTATGGAAACAGCTCTACTGCAGATTTTCAGTGTATCTCTTTTTTTAATGCTATAAAAAGTTAGATAAATTCCTGTATGCTTGTAATGTACTTGTCCCAGCTCGCTGTGGAAAAAGCTGTTGTTTTGAGTGTGCGATATGCCACTAAGGCAGTGGGCCAGAAAACCTAAAGGTAAGTTCTCATGCCTGTCCTGGAACAGCTCTTTAAGGCTTCAGATAGGTTTAAAGGCAACTAGTTCATACATCTAGCATATAAAGATTGTTCAACCCCTCCTGCAAGCCATCTATCCCTGTAATAGTAATCTTTCCTTTCAATACATAAACATTTTTAGACCTTTCCCTTATGGTGTTGATACAGATAGCCGTTTGTCCCTACTCTTTCTCCCTTCTTAGTTTCCAGGTTAGTTTTACTTGCGTTCCCTAGCCTAGTTTCTCTTCCTGTAATTGCTTATAATACACAGTAGTAATTTTTCTTGAGAAATTTATATTTCATAGTACTTGGAGAAGGGACCTTACTCTAAGGAGTTTCACATAGAAAACCAACAGACAGATGAGTGCAGGAGGTTGATGGCAATGGTGCCTAACTAGTGTTCAACAATTTGTAGCCATTCTGGGCAGCATCAAGACTGATCTAGGTCACATAAGTCACACATACTTGTAAATGTGCTTTCTTTTCTTATTACTCCAGCAGTCCTCCCATTCTGCAAGAGATTACACTTCCCAGTCAAGCAGAGAAAAATTCAAGTGCTGTACTTCTTGAAGAGTTTCTGGGCTTTGCCTGAGTGTTCTTAAAACTCTACATGCTGGAAGTCTGGGAAGGGGGTGATTGTGTAAGGAAGTACTTTTAGATTACGGAAGTTGGATGTTTCTGGTGGGAAGACACAGAAGATGACAAATGCTGTGCTGCTCTCTGCAGTTCAGAATTTATTTGAATAGGGATTGAAGGTGCAGGAACTGTACCTACTCGCACAGAAATTCTGCATGCAAGAAGGTCCATTATATTTCTTTTTTATCTGATTTGAGTCTTCCAGCAAATTACTAGTAAGATACTCAAATTTTTACTTCGAGTCTTAGGGAAAAAATTAAGTCTCTGCAGAATATAGATTTAATGGATTTTGTAGAGTACCCTCTCCAGATCCCTCTTCTTTTAGCTATTTTTTTAATTTGAAAACCTCAAAGCCTCATCATAGTGAACTTTTTTTTCCTACTGTGGGTACAAAGACAAAGAATGCTTGCCAGAGGAGCAGGCTTATTAAGTTGCCAGATGAACTTTAACTGAACTTAAAGCAGACCCAGATCTCTTAAGAGCTAGGAAGTAGCTCAGTATGTTAGGGATTAAAGCCAATATAGGAAAATATCCTTGTCGGAAGCCCAAGTAGAAAATCTCCTTCACTTCATAGCATGTGTCTTGGTTTGGTTTTGGGGATGGTTTTATATTTTCCTTTTTCCTATGGCAAATCTTAAGCTTTCCAGCAGAATCGAGCAGACCTTTGGGAAGGTAGGTTGAGATTTGTCAAGATGATGCACATTTAGATTCCAGAGTGTGAGATCTGGACTTAGGATTCATCTCTGAAATCTGGGGGGGAAAAAAACCAGATAGCTTTTTTTTTCCTTAACAAATTGCAGTGAGGGTACGCCTGTTTTGAAGTAAGCATATGTTCATTAGACTGTGCACCGTTTGATCCTTTCCTTGTTTTCTACCCCCACTGTACCCTGGACAGAAGGAGCTTTGATCTTTCTGTTTGTAAACAGATCTTCTCAAACCTTTCACCGCTTCAGAATATTGCAGATGTTGAAGAATGTGCTTTGAATTCCAACGTAATTGCTTAAAAATTATTTATCTACCAAAATACTTTTCTCTCCTCTGGGATGAAAAGGCATTGAATGCCTGATAGCTGCCCTGTGTAGGACAATTTGTTGTGCAAGTTCTCTGAATGAGTCGATTGTCCTCTCTGAACAGAACTGAGTGTAACTGCATTGCAACAGCTGCAGAGCAATACTGTGCTGTCTTGTCTGACTGAGAGGTGTGCTCTGAGCATTGTGCCAGCACTCCTCAGTTCCAGGCTGCTGGTAATACTCGAACTAGCTTTCAATGAGGTAGCATGAGTATTCTTATTGTTGTGCTGTACTGATGCCATGTCACGTTAGTTTTTAGGGGTTTTAACCAACCAGGGTAACCTGCTTTAGCATGCATCAGTGAGAGTATTATCATCAGATGTTAATGGCATTGGTGCTCATGGAGATCTAACTCAAAATTGGCATCCAGGTACAGTAGCTGTAAGGGAAGAACAAAGGTTTAGGTTGTTTGTTCCCTGCTCTTAATGTCCAGAAACTTCACATTGTAGTGTTAAGCGTGAATCTTTGAACCGTCTTTAGATATGGTCTTTATTATAGTAACTTGAACTTTTTCTTGTAGGCTGTTAAGCAACATGAATATCATATGTCTAACACCTGTTTACACCTCCCTTCTTGAGGGAGGATGTGTGGGAAAAAATATGGAATATCTTGTTTTAAACATTTTTAAAATACTCCAAACGCCATGTGCTTACAAGGGAGCTATGAAGAAATATTTCTTGCTTTGAGAAAGTCTGTGATGCTGTTCAGGTAAAGATAACTGCAGCGAATCTGAAACTTCTTCAGTGCCTTTTTTTGTTTTAACTTTCCTCTGCCTGCCAGGAGCAGCATGAATAACTCAACTTCAGCTTTAGACAGTGTTCTTTAAGTATTCAAACTGATCTGGACCATCATGTATTTTCTTTTGATTAATGACAAAACAGTTGCTCTTGACCTATTGCTGCCTTATGAGTTGATCATAGGAGGAAAGTGTGTTGCCAAGTACTTTTTCATCTGTCAGTGTGCAAGAGAAGTTCTCTGTAGAAAAAATGCAATAAGTAACCTTGGAGTTCAGGACTCTGTAAAATTGAGAACAACATCGCATCGATCGTTCAGAGAGATTAAAAAAAAAAAAAGCTATAAAGGTGTGTGATTTAAAAATAAGAGGTAAGGAACCTAGGTTATATATAGCTTCCAGAGATATTATTTCTTGCAAAAGCCAGATGGGATGGAAGCATTTCATCTTTAATGGAATAACACGATACTTTCTCTTGAAGTCTGTAGGAGGAGGGCATCACATGACTGATCAAAGAAGGAGGATGCTTGATTTCTTTGTAAACTTGTTAAGGTGAAGGCATGCTGTGCTAAAGAACCACTGAATCATAAGCTGCAGAAGTTCATGTAGTACTAGAAAATAATTTCAGGGATCTCTAGTAATGAAAAGAATTGGGGAAGAGGAGATACAAAATTTCCCAGAGCTGCATTGGGTAGTTTAACCCTTCTAAAAAGTTGTTAATTCAAAGTAATTTTTCAAGGGTTTACAGAAAAGTTGTTTAATGAAATTGTTTTGTTTTCCTGAAGAATCTAGATAAAGCATGGAGCTTTGAGTTATGTTTCCAAAAGTATTCCTGAAAACAAAAAAGAGTGAATACCATTAAGTCATTCAGGTGATTTTTACTTCCTCAGTAGAGGCTAGGAGACAAACTTTTCAGTTCTGGCTTCACTCGGTGGAACAAAACACAAGATATTTTGTTCAATCTGTTCCTAGTTCTGCACTCAACCGTTTGCAAATTGGAATTGCACTGGAAAACTGAAACTTGCTACTTTTAATGGAATGGAAAAGCAGATAAAAGCGACGTTCTCAAACCTGCCAAACACTAATTTGACTTCCATTATTTTTTTAAAAATAGGCAGTCATGTGTCTTAACCATTTCTTGATTCTTGTCGTTATTTATTTATCTATTTATTTTCTTCCACTAGAAAGCAATGGGAAGAGCAGCACTGTTACTTTAGGTCCTTTTGGAAAGAATATATCTTGGCAGTAGGCAAATGAGCTACAAGTAAATACTTGGACATTTTCAGAATACATCTGAGTAATGTAACTAGAAAATTGTGGCATTTGGGGCTTACGTACTGGCATAGGGGTCTTACTATATGTGGCCTGTTTTTGCTATTTTCTTTTATTCTGTACCTTAGCATTTGGAATGACTGCTCAGCAATGTATTTTAAATTAACAGGAAAGGAAAACAGAGTGGTCGACTATGGAACTTAATTATTCTTTAATGAATGCCAATATTGACCAAAGGCGCCTGTATCTTGCCTTTTGTGCTTTTCAAATTCCTGTTCAGTATCTCCTGTATTTCTCTTCTATTCTTCTAAAAATTTGTGTTCTAATTTCAGTGCTTTTTGTTGTTCTTTAATGATGTGGCTGAACAGTTTTATTTCTAAATCGTTGCACGTTGTTTATATGTGAAAAGTAAAATATGCCTGGAAAGCGTGATGGAACAGATTTTTACTAGTCAGACATTGCAGAGCGAATATCCAGAGTGTATCCAATGTATTTGGGAAACCACTGCTAAGTTTTACTGCCTATAAACAGGGGTCTTTTTTGTTATCTGAACAAGTGTCTACCCACAGGCTTGGTTATTTGGATTTGGTTATAATGTGACTTCAGTTGGAGAAGATGAAACTTCTAAATTCTATACTGGAGACTCTCAAATGCAACGGCTTACATTTAAACTAAGAGGACTAAGGAAGGAAAGTTAATCCTTCCTCTCTTCCCACATCAATGTCCTCTATATTTATCACCAGAGGAGGAGGCAAACTTGTTTTGTTGGGATTTGATTTTGTTTTGCTTTTAGTTGTTGTTGGTTTGGTTTTGTGGTTTTCTGTGAGCTGATACTGTAAATTATCACACTGCAGATTTGTTTTGCGAATCGTACGTTACATGCTCATGTACATGGAATGAGAGAGTGTGAGTGGTTATAAAGCGTAAAGCATTTTACTTATTATACAGAGTCAAAACATCATGAACTGTTAATAGCTGACATTTGTCAGTTTCAGTTCATATTCATGTTAACATTTCTTTCAAGGGAGAGAAATTGGGAGAGAGTGACTCATGAATGGATGCATGGTCCATGGGGTTAATTCCCAAAAAGCCGCCTGAAAGAAGCATGTCTCCATTGCTTGGAAGAAGGGAAAATTTAAAAATCTTCCCTTTCTTCTTTTTTTTTTTTTTATTTGGGGTTGGTTTCCTTTTTCTTACTGTTAGCATAATTAAACTACTTATGTTTTACAGCTTAAATAATCCAGACGCTAATTTAAACAGACCCTTTCTAGTCATATAAGAAAAGGATAGCCTTGATCTTAAAAGCTGCCAGTTTCCATATGTGATCTTTGCTTTGTCTGTCTAGGCTTTTGGTACAGGGGTTTGGTGCCAGTACTTTGCTGCCACTGTTAAAGTAAAAACTATAATTACATTGTCAAAATAATATTTATAGTATTTTCAGGGAATAATTGTGGGAGGGTGACGAATATATTATACTCATCAAACTTTTATGTAAACATAACCATGAGTTTTTTATTTGAGTTATTTGTGTTGGTTTTGGCCTTTGTGTTTGTCCAATCTGTAAAAATAATATTGGGATTTTCATGGTCTTTGTAGCATTTGCAGAGTGTATGCCCTAACAATCAGTTGATACACTATCTGGTAGAAGTAAACTACTATTTGCACTTGTATTGGGATTTTGGTTTCATGTTTCCATAGCTTAAGAAAATCCTGTCATTTTTTTTGAGTTCTGTTATCCTCTCCTTATTATAGCTCAGAGCATTTTACTACTTTACCAAACAGGAAAATTTTAAGTAATTGGTGTGTTATCTTAGTACCACTTGGGGTTGTTTGGGGGTTTTTTGTTTGTTTGTGTTTAATTTCTTAGTCAGTTTTTTTTTTGGTTTGGGGGTTTGTTTTTTTCATTTGAAAGTGAGTCTGAGTGTTCTTGAAAGGTGACTGTGAGCATTTCCCAGAAACATCTATGAAGCAAGTGATAGGTTTTCTAACAATAGGCAGTTGCCCCTTTGCTAATTAATGGCATAGACAGGAATTAGGTCTTCTTGCTCCTGAGTGATGTGAAATTACCAGGTATAATACTGATTTTACCTTTACAACTGCTCTGTCTGTGCTGTATTTGGTGAATATTCCCCCAGCTTTTAAATGAACTGTCTTCATAACACCTATGGCAAGGATTACAGCCCTGCAAGCTTCACCCTTTTTAAATATGTCAACCACTCTCTTGATGAGAATGTTCTCTTGGTCCTCATAGTTTGGTCCAGAATCCATTGCAGGCAATGGAAAGACTCTGATTCGGGTGGGGTTTATTCCAGGTCTTTGTTCTCTGGCCTTTTTTTCAGAAACTGCAAAATAGGGAGTCAACTTTTACACCTTTCAGCTGTCCACAGAAGGAGAAGAGTTAAACCTGGACTGAGGCACGTCAAACCTGTGAATTGCCCTGAGTTCACACACAATGTAGTATTGCCCCTGTCTAGAGTGGTTAACTCTTGGCCCAGATATTGAGACTCCCACACTGAGTCTTGTGCAGTGCGTACAGGCACAGCTAACTTTGCACTGCTCCCATTCTCCTGGAGGGGTGTGTTTTTCCTAACTGTGCCTTGCGTGGCTAGTACAGTAAACTATATTTATGTAATACAACAGTAGCTCGGTTTTTTGAGTAAGAGCTGGTGTTAACTGTTGTTTTCAGCCCAACACAATGTGTTCAAGCTTATGGCTTGGCTGTAACTTCTGTTATTAATATGGAAAGTTTACACATGCCTTAATTTCTTTTTTCTCATGTCATAATATCCAGAATGGAATGAGGTTTGAGGACAGCAAGTTCAGATCAATTGAAGAAGGGCAGCTTTAGGACCAGGGATACTAGATAAATGCAACACATTCTTATGTTAATGGTAAGGGAAGGGGGAGAGGGAAATAGTAGTGGGGCTTCCAACTTCGGAATAAAAGCTTAAGAAGGGCCTGCATCATTGTTACTACACTCTTTATAGCTCAGGCAATGTAGGTTCCTGTATCCAAATACAGTAAGCTCCAGCTTTTTCTGTTTACCTCGTTAGTCCTGTGGAAGATTGTTACACTCCCCTCCTGTTTAAAAACCTTTCCTATCTCTGGTCGAGACATGCTACCAAGTTTGAATTCAGTGCTTCTTGGTAGTTTGTTTTTTTTTCCCCCTACCCTGGGCATTATTCTCTACTTGAGTCCCATTGCTTCTGCAGTGACTGACTTCTTTAAGCTGTGCTAAGCTGAATTAACTTATTTACCATGAACTATGACTATAAAAATGCATTACTGCAGTGGCTTGTTGAGGTACAGTTTGAACTATAGGCTGGACCCTGCCTAGTGAGGTTTGCCTGTCTTATACTATTGATACGGATGGCATTGGAAGCAGACTTTGGAATAGTGAAAGAAAAGGTGGTGCCTTCCAACATTTTGGTGTTTGTTGCACTATCGATCAAACTGTCCTTTCCATAATACTCATGAAAATTTTTTTGATTGCTGTACTGGGAGACAGAGGCTGTGACTGTCTCAGAGTAATGTAAATCATTCTGCCTCTTCTAGGAAGAGACTAACCTGAGCTAATATCCTTTAAATTATAGCAGTTAGTAGATCCATGTGCTGCCCTGCAGAGTTCCCTTGTCTAGTTGCTGATACTGCTTTTAGGCAGTATGTATGGCTGGGTTTGGGTTTTTTCCTTGCTTCTGCAATTTAGAGTCTTTCTAGTACAGCCTGCCAAGATGTTGCTGATTTATGACACATGCCTAGTGGTTTTATAATGTGGACTGATATCCACTTGGAGCACAAAGGAAATGGGAGTTTGCTGATGTCAATTTAATTAGAATGGTTTCTGGTAATTAGAATGGTTTCTGGTTACTTTGGTTGAGGCTTGAAATTAACAGTAATGCCTGTATTTCTGTGGACCTTTAAATACAGTGTTCTGTAAGCCCTTTCCTTCCTTCCTTCCTTGCTCTTTACTGTCTCCTACTCTACCAGCAAATAATGTCAACAAGAGTCATATGAGGCAGGTTTCTAATCTACATAAATATATCTGAATCAAAACTTGCAGAAATATTTGTAGATTTACGCTGGTTGCCATAAGTTCACTGTAAAGGTGTAGGGGAAAAACAAATTCCCCTCTATTATGTATGGAAAAATTGTTGCCTACCTCTTTCTTTCGATGTAAAGGCTGTAGTGTTTTTACTTTGCTCTGACACTGTGTGCTGAATTGGCAGCTGCACCAGGCAGCTTTGGTGTGAATAGGACCATAGTAATTCTGATCATCTTACCTTGCAGCAGCTGCTTGGGTGGCTGTTCCTGGCTTCTTTCTACATCAAAGGCAGGAAAGGAACCAGTCTTTGTCTCAAAACCTGCTGTGAGGCTTTGGCCAGAACAGGGCAGGTATCAATCAAGTTTGCCAGTTGTTTATTGTCAGTAATAGATCCTGTGGCTATTGGCAGCGATGGGCATAGTGCAAGTCATGTGCATCTTCTCTGTCTTATGGCTGTGATGGAGGAGAAGAGATAAAGGGTAAATGTAAAGATTACACTGTGTTCTTCTAGGATATGACCACATCTGGGTTGGTTTTGTTTTCCCCAGCAAGAGCATCAGGTTTGTAAGACCAAAGTGGCAAGAATGTGGCAAACAAACCTTTTAATGCAGAAAGTATTTGAAAGTTAGTGTAGGGACAAGAAGCATTAGCTCTTTTCATGTGTATGCAAATGCCCCTATTTAAGGATCTGCCATGGAGACCCAAGAGTTACAATAGTTTTTCCTGCAGAGAAAGTGAAGTTGGAAGGAATGGAAAGGAACTGGAGGAAAACCGAGGAAAGAGCATATGGGGCATTGGCTTCTCTTCAGGTAAACTGTAACCTGTTTGGATCAAAGTTGAAGCAGTTATGTTTATGTAAAAGTTCACCATGACGTTCTTCCAACCTTTTGGTTATCATTGCCATGACACAACTTCCAGACTCTCCAATTAAATGAGCATTGTTCTAATGGAAAAGGAGGGAGCTGTGTATAAGTGTGGCTTTCTGGACACAAGTTACAAGACTTCTTTTTCCGTTCTGCAGTATTGTTTTTGCTAGCAGGTTTGGGCTGGAAGAGTGCCTGTCCTTTGCACTTCAATGAGAATTTTAGGGAATATTGCCAGTGTAGAAGGGAAAAGTTACAAGATTTGAACGAGGAGGCATCAAGGTGTTGCCTTTCCATCCTCTGGACATGCATCGCGTGATATGGAGGGGACTGTTATAAGGCAATGAGAGGAGGCAACATACCTTTGTAGGTTTATAAAAAAAAAAAAAGTTAGTGCCCAAGAAGATGGATGTTAAAACTGTTGCTTTATATTAATTTGTATATGCAAGTAAAAATACTAAATGTCAGTTTATTTGTTGATCTCTGTCTATTGCAAAAAAACCCATGATGCATTATTAGCCAGATACAGAATAGAACGGTCCAAGGGAAAAAGAAAGGCTGATATCCTTTCTACAGACTTACAGAAAAAAATCATTTAGCTCTTCTCGGAAAAATATAAGCATTTCAGTGGAAATTTTGGCTTAAATGAAACAACATCCACAGTATGCCATCAAAAGTAATTGGAGAAATTTGGTCACAATCTTGGTTAGTATTTTACATGTTAATAATTTTCTCTTTTTTAGGAGTTGGGGCTTTTTTTTAGACCTGTACAAGGTATCATGTAGTAGTCTGTCATATGGCTAGATACCACGAATAACACATAGTGGGTGGCCAGTCCTTTTTGTTATTTTTCTTGGTTTCCTGGCATGGTTTAAGTCCATGTTGAGACTCCCCAGTACCTCAAACTTGCTGATTTTGCTAGAGCAGAGTCTTTAAAGAGACATTGTCTGTTAGATTTAGGCTCAAATTTTAGGTTGAGTCAAGAAAAAGATTTTACATCCTAACACATGCAGGAAACTTATAAATGCAGTTCCCAAGTCTGCAAGCACTTACACATGTTTTACTTCACATAGGAGAGTAATCTTGGGCATGTGTTTTTGCTGCTTGTGGGGGTATAACAGAAGTCCCATTTATTATGCCTTTAGACTTTAATAGATAATTTATTAAAGAAATTAACACACTTATGATGTTTGCTTTCAAAAAATTAAACAATGCAATTAAAATACCAGAAGATAAAGAGAATAGTCCTATTACTCTCCTTGATAGGCTATACTTGATAATGCTGTATGAATCAGAATCACTGTAAAACTGATCTTGTGTCAGGCAGTGGGCTGCCAAACTGACTCTTTTCCTAGCAAAATCCAGCATTGAGATCTTTTAGAACTTAGTTTGCATCACACTAATTTGATGAATATTCTGATGATTTCTTCTAGTTCCCTTCTAATTCACTTGTAACTCCATATTATAAATAGCATGGGGGGAGATTTTTCTTGCCTTTGAGTCAAATTCTCCTTTCTAGTAAGAACAAAGGGTTGATATTTTGCCTAGATATTTATCTTCCAAAGATAGAATGGTTGTCCAGTCACGGCACATAATGTTCTGTTAATATTAGAGTTGGCATTTCTGAAGGGAATGAAAAAAAATTTAAGAGTTTTACTTTCTTTTGGAGGCAGAGGAGATGAGGAGTGGGGAAAGAAACTTATTAACCATAACATTCTTGGTATTCCACAGATGGTAAAAACAAGTTACTAGTCATCACTTCAGCAAGTGCAGTATTATCAAGGAGGAAATATAGTTGGTAGTTAGACGTTCATTTTATTTACAGAAATAAAATGCTAAGCACTATTTTAATAAGTTTAAATGACAGAGCCTATATAGGTATTGTACATTCAATTTGAATAGTCTAGACAGACTGTTTTCCAAGGAAAATACATTTTCATCAGTATTTGTGGTATGATTCATGGTGGTGAAGAGGCAAATAACTCTTTTTTTTTTATGACTGGAAGTTGCTTTAACTTACAGCCACAAGGAAGCAAGTCAATGACCGGATGATAGTGGTGGAAAATAACATTTTATAGTAATAGAGGCCTACACCTTATGCTGAGTTGAAGGTTTTATTTTTCCAGGATGGTGATATATCACAAAATATTCTGCCATTGTTTACAAGCAACCAAAAGTGGTCTGTGTAATGGCTTGCAGTCCTCAATTTAGATTTGCCAAGTTTGCAGGCAACTTAAAAGGTGTGCAGACCATGGGAGGCTGTGATTTGCCCTAAGTAGTTGTAAAACTTTGTGCATGTCCAGTGTAGAGGGAAAATGCCAGCTGTATCTTTCATACATAGTTAAGTTACCACAACATTAAAGAGAGAAATGCAACTTTGCTAGCCTTACAGTTTCCGTTTGACAAGTGATATTGTACAGTTTCACACACACTTTGACTGGATTATTATTATTTTTTAATGCCACTATGTGACTCCACCAATGGCAAAGGATTGTACTGGTAACTCTTTCTGCACTGTCTGCCCAACATAAAAAGGATGGAAATGTTTTCTTATGATTGTTGTAAGACTCTGCAGCTGAGGTGAAGGGTTTTCAAAGTGATTGGTGAGCAAGTTCCTGGGCTCCTTTTCTTGAATAAAGATATATCTTAGTAGGAATTTGAAAGATATATCTGATTATCCACCAGAAAAACACTCAAATTCTTCAAGGAAGATGTAAAATTGAGTGTGAATAAAGGCATTTAAATAATGTACACTACAGCAAAATATATTGCTTAATAACATAATGATTGTATGTAGCAATCTAATCTGGAAAGATACTGAGGGAGAAATTGCAGTTAACCTTGTTGACAGAGGCTTACCAGCAATTAACTCTTCTAACTTCAGCACTGGAACTTCTATACATTTTTTTAAAACATAACCTAACCATGCAGAACAGAAGGAAACAAAGTGTTGTATTTTTAAGCCACAGTGCTTAAAATCTTTGCTCTAATAACTTTGGTGTTTTAGGTTTTCATCTAATACACAATATTATTCTAACAATGGCACTGTGAAATGATGTGCTTTTGATGACCACAATGCAAGTTCAGGCCTGTGAAAGGTTTGTGTGTGTCTTTCACACTATCTGGATACTACTACGATATGTTTGTTAAATGAAAAGTGTCAATTAGAGCTTGGTTCAGTTAGCATGTGATTATAAGAGACTGAAAGGAACAAATGGAACTGTGATCTTGAAGGCACTGAACTGCTGGATTGCATTTAAGCCATCCTCATAGAGGGCCATAAAGTAATATCAATGGCCTCACCTTTTGCATGGGTCACATTGAGCAACTCTGAAAGATGAGCTTACTGGCAGACATTTCAGTATCACAGTTCCTTAGGAGAAGGGCCAGTGTTTCCTCTTGTGTGCATTACCCTATTGTATAAAGAGGTTATTTTTGTAGAACCTAGAAAATTCTCCATAACATGTAGCAGGCTGGCAACATGTAATCCAAGTATTGGCATTTGCTAAAGAACGCCCTGCTTCTACTGGGACCATTGAAATCTCAAGGGGGAGGTGGAAATCTCTTCAGCTCTAAGGTCAATCTGTGTATCAGAAGTTCCATCTTAGTATATGTAATTTCACAGTGGTTAACCGTCAGGTTAAAAATAGTTTTGTTGACCACACACAGTGTAACATTTTTAAAATTAAAATTTAGCTGTGTGGATAGCTACTGAATTATTTGTTAAAGTAAGTGCTTATAGACACCAGCAGCTAGGGAGTGGACTTAAAATGTAATATAAATCAGTCCTGTGGAACAGACATATTTTTTTGGTAATTATATTTCCCAAATACTTGCTAATGCAGCTGGAAAGAGTGACTGACAATTATTTTTAGCTTCATAAATATCTAAGTTTTCAGGGAAAAGAAATAGTCCTGTCTTCTTTTTTTCCTTTTCCTTTTTTTTTTCCTTCCCCTTTTAGAAAGAACATGGCTTACTGAGTGGATGGCAAAATGGTTTCAGCTGGTATACTGTGCAATGAAGTCTGTCTTAATCAGCTTCTATATTTTCTTGCTGGAAGGACAATGATGTTGGAAAGTAAAAGAGCAGTATCTGTATTTTACAGATTTCTAACTATAGTTGAATCATATGTTGCAGCAGTCAAGTTTGTTAGAGGTAAAACAAAAATGAGAAATGTGGAACTTTGGAATACTGAGATTTCCATAGCTGGCAATGCACTGCTTCTCTTCTACAGTAGCGTTTGCACTGCATACTTTTCATGTGAATTAACAGCTCTAGTTGGATTTTTTGATGTTTCTTTTTTAAGGCACAAATACCAAAGTATAAATTTCCAGTGCTCATATCAGAATTCAGTGTCACCTGGTAGCTTGTTGGTGGGCTCCCACATTTTGTCATTGTTAGAGAGAAACACTACATATGAGGCATTTGTATAATTCAAGACCACCAGATGCATCTGTGGGGTTTTGGAGGGAGTGTGGTGTTTGGTTTTTTTAAGTGCAATCACACAGATATTATTGTGGTGTGGTTCAGAGAACATGCTGTACTAAGCTACTCTAGCTGAGGTACTATAACGACTTTTAATGCTGTTTGCCCCTCTTCATCATTGGCTTTCCATATGTGACTGCTAGACGTGGCACAGAATCACAGAATGCTTTGGTTCAGAAGGGGCCTTTAAAGGTCACCTAGTCCAACCCCCTGCCATGGGCAGGGACATCTTCCACTGGATCAGGATGCCCAAAGCCACACCCAGCCTGGCCTTGAACACTTCTAATGATGGAGCATTCATAACTCCTCTGGGCAACCTGTTCAGTGTCTTGTCACCCTCATCGTAAAAAAAATTTCTTCCTTGCATCAAATCTAAACCTACCCCCATTCAGTTCACATTTCTTGTTCCTAGTCCTGTCACTACAGGGCCTGGTAAATAGAATCCATCATTTTAATAAGCCCACTTCATATACTGAAAGTCTGCACCGTGGTGTCTCTGGAGCCATCTCTTCTGCAGGCTGAAAAATCTTAGTTCTCAACCTTTCTTCACAGGAGAGATGTTCCAGTCCTTTGACCACTTTTTGCGGCCCTCCTCTGGACCCACTCTAATAGATGTGTGACTTTCTTGTACTGGGGACTCTAGAGCTGGATGCAGTGCTCCAGGTGGACCCTGACTGTGTGAGTCTGTCCATCTTGTTGGTGAAGACCATCTTGTTCCACTTGATAAGGTGAATCTTTTCAGCTCCTAGAAGACTCAGCTTATCAAAGGTAGATCTATGATCACAGAACCCAAAACATAACTATGCATGTCCCATACTTGAAGCATATTTGGCATATATCATTGACCTGACATCACACTCTGAAATTAGTTACATTTTTTTGTGATATCAATTACTTCTTTTTTGTGGCACTGCAGAAGTAGTGCAGTAGTTGCAGCGCAGTCATAATGGAGGACATGGATTGGATGGACATAGAGTGAACTAGATCTAGTTGGGTGTAATCTGTGCTCCTGGCATAACTCAGGTATCTCAGGTGTTTGTCAAATTACATCTTTTGAATTGCTGAGATTCATCACATGAGATTACTTGTATGGGGAAATGTTGGATTATCAAGATGTTCTCTTTTGCTGCTTAGTTGTGAACAGATGCAGTTGCTTTTGTCTCACAGATTATCTGCTTGCCTGATTTATGCCCCATAATTGAAAGAAAAATGTTAACCAATACTAGTTAAAACCAAGTACTTATAGCTAAAACTAGGTGGCAGGGGTGTGTGTATGTGTCCATGGTACATCCAGAGACTTGTGAAATTTTCCTATATCCTTTTTGCTTGTTCCAGGCCATCACAATTGAACAAGGACAGTGTTGGTTGTTTTAACAAATACTAAGACTCCAGTGTGTGATTATTGATGAATTTGGTATTTATTATAATAGTGCAAATGTTTTCATATCATTTCATAATTGTAACACTAAGAATGGCAACTTTTAAAAGATCTTTTAACTTTTTCTTCTTCCTAGTCTGTAGTTGGTTTTTTTTTTTTGATAGCTTAGTCTCTGATGGTCAGAATGTAATTGATAGCTGGAAAAGGTTGAGCAAATTTCAGGAAATGATTGGAGTATAATCAACCAACCAACCTCATGTCTCTCTGGAAGTTATTTCTCATAGTAGATTAGGTAAGGAGTTCATGAAGAGAAATAATACCCTGTTCCTGTGATTTGCTGCCTTGTTGGTTATTTCTAGCAGGGAAGCATTTCCTTAAAATGTCTGCTAGAAAAGTAGTGTGCCTATGCTTGCTGGCTTTACGAAAAGTTCTGAGTCAGCAGGATGGGAACCACAATGGCAGGCAGAAAATAATAAAAAAAATGCAAGTTCAGTGAGATATAAGAGGTCTTAAGAACTAAAGCATAAAGGAGGAGATGATTCAAAATACTATATGGACAGGACATTTATTTTGACCTTAAAAGTATATATATGGGGAAAAAAAGTTACTGTTCCTTAAGCCCAAGTGACCTCATTTTAGACTTAATTTCTTTTTGCTCTTGAACTTGTCTTGGCTGGGATAGTTGATTTTCTTCTCAATAGCTGTTACAGTGCTATGTTTTGGATTTAGCATAAGAATAGTGTTGATAACACAGTCTTGGTTTTAGTTATTGCTAAGTAGTATTTATACTAAATGAAGGACTTTTCAGCTTGCCTTGCTTCACTGGTGGGGAGGTGGACAAGAAGCTGAGAGTGAGCAGAGCCAGGACAGCTGCCCCAAATTGGCCAGAGGGATATTCCATAACATATCACATCATACTTATAAAAACTGAGGAGTTGGCCAGGGGCTACATTGCTGCGCAGGGATGGGTGGTTCATCAGTCATGGTGTATTGTTTCTCACTTGTTATTGTTATCATTATCATCTCTCCCTTTTGCTATCCTATTAAACTGTCTTTACCTCAACACAGTAGTTTTATTTTCTTGTCGTTTTCCTCCCCATCCCACCAGGGCTGGGTAGGGGGAGGTGAGCCAGTGGCTGTGTGGTGCTTAGTTGCTGTCTGGGATTAAACCACAACAGTTCCCAAAAGGACATGTGCCCAGACCTCTGTAGGAAATCTGGCTGCCAGCAGGCACAGCACCTTTGAAACAGACCTAGTTTTATGTTTTCAGAACTTTGTAATTTCAAGCCACCTCCATCTGTATTAGGCTGCTGTTTGTAATATTTGTTAAGCTGTGTTTTAACATTTCATTTTAACTTCACCAACCTGTTAATAAGTACCAGACTATTAAGAGCTGTCAATAATACAAAAAAGTAGTTTAATTTTGTGAGGTCTGAGGATTCGTGCTTTTTTGTTTCATGAATTTACATCTTTTGGAAGGAACTAGGTAAGATATTATCTTGTATGATGAAATATTGTCTTCCCATATTTTAAGTCTCTATTGAGAATAAATCTTTTATAGTAATAGTAGAAATCTGCCGTATTAAATTCAGAGTTACAATTGGGGACAAAGTTACTGGGGGCTTTAAATAGAATGTAGCTGGATAGCAAGGGAACAGATTCTTTTGCTTTGGGTCTACCTGCTGCAACAAAATTTTCAAGCTGTCTCTGGCTAGCTTAAGGGGGATGTGCAGTGAGCTCTCTTAGTAACAGGCAGAGCTGCTCTTGTAGAGTTCAGGTGTTGGCAGGGAGCCTATTTGTCTGAATTTAATACAAGGAAAAAAGCCATCTCAGATTCAGAAGAGGCAAAATTGCCACTGCCATGTGATAACCTCTGATTCAGTATGGGTCTGCCTCAGTTTGTGCTAAGTGTAGCCCTGAGGTCTCATTGATTTCATTCTGTCCTAAACCTTGACAGAGTCAGTTGGTTGTTGTAATCACTAGTAACTAATGTTCGGTATTCATGTAACTGAGGAAGAAAATTATTTGTTTCAGGTAATAGTTCTAGACTAATTTGTAAAATCATTTGCATTAGAAGAGAAAATGTAAATATGTACAGTAGCAGTGAAATACTGCACCCAAAAAAGTTTAATTGAGATGGAGTCTGTAGTGTATAGCTGTAATGTTAATGTTTGTCATTTATATGAAATTGATTAGTGTTTCTTTGAATTCCTCTTAATATATTTTCTGGGGGGTTTTTTTCAGCTCTTCGTTGCAGCCTCCAGTTTCTTGGAAACATTGCAGCAGGAAATGGAGATTCCCAAGATAGCATTTGGAAGTGTGCTTTCCCAGATCTCTTCTTGTAAGCATGGCTGCAGGATTTTTTTCTAATGTAATTTATGTGGTTATACTCAGTCTTTCTTACATGATAGTTGTGCTTCCACTAGCACCCTGAAGCTTTGAAAAATAACTTTGGTGAGAACAGGACATTTTCTGTGGATTTTTTTCAGAGGTGTTTTCAAGCATTTATGTTCATTTCTAAGAGCGCAGCTTTTTCTTCATTCACTTTGCTGCTGTGCAGACCTTTTAGTATTTGTGGATCAGATGGAATCTACTAAAGTGACGTAATCTTTGTGTATTCCAATCCTTTTGTCCCTCTCCTAACCACCAAAATATCTACCTGGAGGTTTGGTGACATAAATGTAATGAAATAGTACATAAAAAAATTTGTGCAGTCACACGACAATATTGTTGATGCGTCTGGGCAAATTTTTCATAGTAACAAAGGCATATTCATTCAATTTGAGTCATTCTGAGCGTGGTTTCAGCATCCACTTGTCAACACTGGAAGTAGACAGAACTTGTGATGGTGTAAGCAGATGATTATTATAGTTTCTTACAATTTCTAGATCTCCAGTTAGCTCCAATTTAGCATTCATTCTGTAAAATGCCCATTAAGTTTGACCTTCAGCTAGGAGTTGGGTGCTTTTTTTTGCGGGTGTCTTCTGTCTCTTTTAGGTATCGACAAACTCATGATTCTCTAAAAGACAGCAAAGTACAACTCAATGAGCTGAATGCTACTAGTCTGTTTTCCCAGGGTCAGTATTGACTTACTCTCTTAAAAACTTCTCTCTTGAAGGACGTTCCTAGCGTACAGTGATGAGAAAATTGTTGCCTATTGCTGTATGGTCCTGTTCACCTGCCTTAATTCAGAGAAAGTGAGAGAATTGTTGAATCCTGGGAACTTAACTGTGGCTCTTCGTGTCCTGAAAGTCTACAAAGAGCAGTTGGAGTCTGAGTGGTCGTATGTATCTTTAAATTTTTTTTTCTGCCTCTTAATTAGGCATTTTTTTCATGTAAATCTCTGTATTAAAATGGCTAAATTTGTGACACTGCTAAGTAGAAAGTGAAGTTATTTAGAAATTAGTAATGTGTTATAGAGATCATTTTTCTGATGTTTTCACTGGCTGTTTTTATTGCTGGCAAAATAAGACTACATTTTTGTTGAGAATATAGACAGGAATTTTAAAATCTTGGTCCTTTTGTTTTAATGAAACGGGGTTCTAGAATGCAAAGTCATTTGTACTTGGGTGCTGATTTGTGGAGATTTTAAAAATAAAGTTAATGCAGAACATGTCTTACAAACTTTGGTTGGGTCATGCTGGGAAGAATTGTATGACTTAAAACATGGAGTGTTTGGGGTTTTTTTAACAAATCTGTTGTCTAGTGCAATGTACAATCATTTTTATACCAAAACAAAGAAGATTTCTTTTTTTAATCTTGCAAGTTTCATTTTCATGCTTTAAGAGCACCTAATCAGTGGTTTTACATCATTGAGCTTTTATATTTTTTTGCTAATGGCTGTTCTTGTAAATATTGTTGTTGATCATGCATTTGAGAAATGTTCTGTGCTGCATGAGCAAGGATACACATTCAGGTAATTGTTAAGTGATGCATTCTAATGGGAGGGAAAAAGGATATTTTGTATTTTTTTTAGTATAATCCTCTGAAGGTCATGTTTAAATTCAGAATTTATTTAGGAAGAATTATCAGGGTTTTACCAGTTATTTCAGAAGAGCTAAGATGATTGAATGAAAAGCAAATGTCATTTAGTGGTTTTGTTTTGTACTGAAAAAATGACTTCAAAATACATAAATTGTTTTAGGAAAGCAAACTGAACGTTTCAGGGTCAGATGACTAGACTTCTATTTCACAAGTGATAAGCCGAGCCTTTACTTCTGGCATCTGTCAATATAAACACGTGAAAGATTGCTTTTCAGATAATTATCTTCATTATCCTTGATTTTCTTCATGTATTGAAGATACATTGAAATGTATTTTGACTGAGATATTAAAGCCAGGGAGATCTGGAAGAGGTTGTCACGGTGTTAAATTTGTGTTTTGAAGGTAATTGCAGAATAAATGCAGCATCAAAACAAATGCTGAGGTATCCATTTTCCTAATCTTTGTAGTCTGGAGTGCATTCTGTTTATGTTACAATGAAAATATCTTACCTCCACTATGGATGTTTGATGTGGATGGGAAATGGTCTCTCTTCAGAGTAGTCTTGAAATTAGAAAGGGGGAAACTTCTATACAAGATATAGGACCATGATGAAGAAAAAGAGGTGGGTAGAAGACAGGTGCCAGAAGACAGTTGCAGAATGTTTGCTGTCTTATTCCTATCAGGTAACTGAGTTCCTTGTGTAGGGAATATACAAAATCCCCACATTGGAATATCATCCAAACATCAAGAAAATAATACATTTGGTTTTCTTTCATGGTACTGTAACATTGTCTTGTTAAGTCTCAGAGCCAATTGTCACTTTTCCAAACTGAAAGAAAAAAGTAATGAGTTTCTAGTATATAGTTTCTTGACCCAAAGTATAAATGGAAATCTCAATGTTGGAACTGTTTTCGACATATGTAAAGTGCTTTCACAAGTGCAAAATCTGAACCAAAAAGTGTATGGCAACAGTGCAGTATCAAGGAGGCATTCAAGCAGTGTTACTTGGAAAGATAATTCCTTGCTAGAAAAGGGCTTATTTTTCTGTCTTTGTAGCTCAAAAGCCTTTTTGTGATTCATCTTTTACCCGTTTTCCCTGTTTCTTGATCCTCACTTAATTTGTTCTTCTGATATTCTATTTCTTATATCTCCCCTCTCAAAAAAATGTTTATTCCCTGGTTCTCTCTTGCTATCATCCATTCAGATTGTGAGACAGTATCTCGTGGTTGAGAGTAATTTAAATGGCAAAATATATTCTTTCCTTCAATTAGACTTTTTTTAAAGTGATTTCCAGCCTGAAAGAAACTGATATTTATATTTTAGAATACATGTAATATCTGGTCTACTTGGTGCACGAGAGGAGGTAAGAAACTAACATCTTCACATTCTTTTTTATTTATTAAAGAAAAAGTTGATGTAAGATAGTACCTGTTTTTTTCTTATATTTTCAATGCAAATCTGCTAATACGTACCATTCTTAATGTAAAACTGATTTAAACAAAGCCTTCTTTCCCCCCCCCGCCTTCTTTTATCCCCTCTTCCAGAGCCTGACCTGCATGGTGTATTTCTGTATAGTAAGAGGTTTGGAAGAGCCTACAAAGTCAGTAGTTGTGTTGCAAGTAGAATAATCATTGCAGTATTGGGTTTGGGGTTTTTTTAGTTATCAAGTTTTTTCTTGTTATCTTGGCAGTAGTTAGTACTCAGCCTGTATTTCATAGGCAGCAAGTTCCTCTTAGTTTAGCGTTGATTACAGAGGATATTCACTTAATCCTCTGAATAAGTGACTGCATTTTCACAAATTACCTGCAGCTTGTATCTCGAATTCTTCTTAGTATTTTTCTATCATTTTTGCATTTGTAAAGCACATATTGTAAGAGTGTTTACAAGTATTACCGTGGTATAACATATGTGAAGCCACATGGCTGATCCTACCAAATACTTTTCTCTTTTTTTTTTTTTTTTTAAGACTATCAGAATTAATTTTTTTTTAGGACAGTCTGGAGGTGACTGTTACAGCCTGTTTCTTGTGTTAGCAATAATCTTTCTACCTGAGATAAAAGTGGATGGATACAATTGTGTCAAGTTCTTTTTCTTGCTTCTGTCTCTCCTTTTTGCTATTGCTGAGCAGCAGGAAGCAAGGTAGCCAGGTCCTGTACTGACTTCTGTCCTGCCTAATTAAGTAGTTTTCTGTGCTAGTTCTCCAGTTCAAGGGAGAACTACTCTCCTTTGGGCTCTGCTTTGGCCAGCTGTGTTGTGATTATTTTCTGTAGGAAACTGTTGTTTCTTTTCACTGCTCTCCATTTACTAGTGCAAAGTGCTGCATCTTTCCTGTAATCAGACAGAGCAGGTAGTGTCCAGATATGGCTTCTTACCACGTACTTCTCTGTGAACAGAAAAGCTGGAGTGTAAGTGGAATTTCTTGTTTTGGTAGAATTAATTTATGTACTTGGGCTGATAAACGCTGAAGATTCTTGTCTTGGATATAAGAACTTTTTTTAAAAACAATACATGAAAAGCTAATCTTTGCCCTTGGGTCAGTGTTGGCCCTGATGTGTAGTAATGCTGTCTTTTTAAGACAGCTTTTGAAATTGAGTAGGTTTGCACGTGCCTTATGCTGATAGCAGCTGTTCTTTCATTACACCCTTCTATTTATAAAACATTTTGGATACTGAATGTTTTCTGCAGTTATTGCAGTTTTCTGCAGCTGGGTGTATGAAAGGCAGTCATTGCTGCTTTGAGCATATGTTTAGAATAAGTTTGGTCTCTGGTGTATTGCTGCTCTTGCTTTGTTGTCCATTTTTATCATTGTGTATAATCTTCCTGGTTTGACTAATTCTTGGTTCATTACTAAAGCACTCCCACTCTCTACCCCAGACAAAGAGCTATGTTACTTTCTGATAGGGAAGAATATGAATGAGATACAGTAAGATAAAAATGCATAACAAGATTTCTGTCCCTTTCCTTATGAAGTTGAAGCTAAGCTTTGGATGCCTCTCTGGCTGGACTATAGAAAAATATTTTGTCAGTAAGTCATTGAAAATTTAGAGCTGTACTTCAGCTCGCACTGAAGTACAGACTGCTAGGATTGCTTGAATGAATTTACATAGCAGCAGTATTTGCAACAGAGCCAGCACTCTTGTAAAGATTTGAGTCCCTTGAGCCACAACTAACAAAGTGCACAGCAACTGTATTTTGGCAACTGTTACAGCATTATATGGCTGAGCTGAAATACAAACTACTCGTCTTCCAGGAGGTTACACTCGCTCCTGGACTCACAAATTATTGAAATTAATATGTTACATTTAAAGTTAAAAATATTACTTAATTCACGCCTACCTGCTTGTCTCTTGGTAGGAGCATCTGGTTTTGTATTACACCAAATAAAAGGTGAATGCTGTGTGTATTTATTTATTTGACTGGGCTTTCTTGCTGTCAAATACTGCTTTTAGATATTAAAAATCTTTTTTTTAATAACCAGGTGAGTTTTGGTTACAGGCAAAATTTATGTTCAGGATTTTATGCCCTTTTCATTTTTTTGTGCACTGAAATTTATGACTTAACTTTCTCAAATAAACACGTAGAATGCTTAAGTTATTTTTGTAGTTGCTGCCATGAACCACTAGGACACAGAGGACATCCAGGACAAATATTTGGATTTAAGGCCATTGGCTGAACTGTAGTCTTTCCCGTGGGGTCCTCACTAGGCTAGCACATGTTGGACTTTCTACTCTTCACCCATCATAGGAGGGCAAGCACATCTTTAAAAATCCTCTTCTTTTTTTTTTTTTTGTGAATTGGCAGTTTCTCTTCTGTTCATGATCCTGCATTCATGTCTAGAGTCCAGTTTTCCATCTCTAAGCTGGAAAAATCCTTAGGGAAAGTTTAGGAGGAACCTCTTTCCAAGTGTGATGCCTTTGGCTTCTCCCTCTGATCTTGCAGCAGTTCTGTGGGGAGGTTTTGTCAGAAGAAATCTTGAGACGATGCTGAGCAGTTCCTCAGACCTCCTTTTTTAGAAGTAGCTGTTGGTAGCAGACCTTCTGCAATTCCTCTTCTGTCAGCTGTAAACTCCACTCGCAGTTAAAGAGAGTGGAGGAAATTACTTTAAAGGCAGGGTGTAGTGTTTTTGAATTTTCCTGTCACATTTGTCCACTTTTCGAATCACAGGATGTTTGGTCGTTGACATGGATCTCCTGTTGAAGAGAGGGCATGTTTGAAGTGTTAGCTATGCTTCCTGAGAGGGGTGGGTTGTGGGAGATAAGGCCTCAGTTTGGTAACTCCTAATTAGTGATGGAAAGCCAAGCCATCCACTTTCTCAGCAGTTTTTGAAATGTAGGAGAGCTATTTTTTAGATAAGCACAGTGAGATTTTTTGAGACTGTAAGCCTGATGCGTTATTGAAACATGTTTGTTGAGTGACAGCACAACAAAAATTGCCTCAGAACTTGAAATAAAGAGAAGCAATATTTCTGTGTTTTATACACCTGAGTGTGTGTTTAAATGATGCATATTTTAAGTACTATGCTATGGGCTAAGAAATAGTTAATAAACTTAAGAAGGAAGTCAGTTCTATAAGGCATGCCCTGGTCAAATTTTGTATTCAGTCCTTGTATGATCATACCTGTTTATCTAGACCAGATGGTCTGAAGACTTATTTCATTAAGCTTGTGGTAACTTGTAAGCATCAGAAATTCTTCTATCTCTGAAATCTGGTAAGTTGCAGAATGTAACTCACACATTCATTAAATATTCTCTTGATTTAAGAACCGATACCTCCTCTTCTTTTACTTCTAGAAGCTTCGTCTAGAAGCTTCCAAGAGGTTTTGTTTGTTTTTTTAAATGTAGCTACCTTTGCTATCTTTTATACTGGATGCTGGGTGGCATTTTAAAATGGTATTAATTAACATATATTAGACAGTGTATTTTTAAACTGCTTCTAAACTTCTAGTCAACACAGCTCCTGAACTTGTTTCAGGTTAGCAATCCTGTAATCTTGAATACTAGGAGCTCTTCCAAGTTTGTTGCTGCTGGTCTAACTCCCAAGAGCAATGAACTGAGGAGACAGGCTGTGTATCTCCAACTGAAGTTCTTCAAAACATTGCCTTGACTGGCTATATACCCCTTTGTTTTGTAGCTTTTGGCTAACATCTCAGAGCAAGAAGAAACTGGAAGTTTTCAGGATTGAAAGCTGTTGAAACTTACCTGTCTTGTCCTGAATATTTGGATCTGTAGCTGGGCTTGCAAAGAGTGCTCAGAGCTTGCTGCTTTCAGAAAGTTTCAAGGAGTATGATATCAGAAAGTATACTTCAAAGCTTATGTCTTTGCAAAGATATTAGCTTTGCAGAAACAAGTTAGTTTCCTTTTTTTTTTATTTGACTTATAGCATACACTAATTAAATGATCCTATCTCCTTGATAATTCCTGTGCATTTGTCTTCTAGAAAATGTGGTATTCTATGCAACATGTGGCTACTATACAGGCTACTAGCCTAAGAATTAATACCCTCTAACTCTGCTAAACAACTTCGATGCTTGGAGAACCTGGTGCTTGAGTGACCATTCTTGTCTTATCTTTATTCCTGAGACCTTATACTTTAATGCAGGGGTTGATTATGATCACAGCTTGCAATTCGAATTTAGCATTCTCTCTAAAATACTTTCTTGCACATGGGAAATTTTTAAACCACTTAACTCCAGTTATGTTGCTTCTGCCTTCTTGTGATTTTTTTTTTTCTCTTTTAGCTCCTTTCTATCTGTTCCCCAACAGCAGGTGATCTGTCTCCTAAACTGATCAGTCTTTATACATTATGCATCCTTTGGTTCTGATTCGCCCACCCCCTATGTTCCCTCTTCTGTTTCTGTTTGAAGGGATGAACATTGTTTTCAAGCCCTTGTGAACCAATAATTATTTTCTATTTATCTTCCATCTTTCCAACGTAAGTCTATAAAAGTACATAGATTTAATTATTTTGAAACGTTGACATATTAAGTTGAATATATCTTAAACATATAAGCATATATACTTATTCCATAAGTTAATTCTCTTTTTCCAGTGCTGCTTCCATTCAACAGCTGCTGTGTATGAAAGGATGCCTTCCAGTACCTGAAGGGGGCCTACAGGATAGGAGCTGGGGAGGGACTTTTTACAAGGACACGTAGTGATAGGATGAGGGAGGATAGTTTTAAATTGGAAGGGGGAAAATTTAGATTAGACATTAGGAAGAAATCCTTCATGATGAGGGTGGTGAGGCACTGGCACAAGTTGCCTAGGGAAGCTGTGGCTGCCCCATCCTTGGAGGTGTTCAAGACCAAGTTGGATGGGTCCTTGGGCAGCCTGGTCTGGTGCGAGGTGTTCCTGCCCATGGCAGTGGGGCTGGAACTGGATGATCTATAAGGTCCCTTCCAACCCAAACCTTTCTATGCTGTCAGGGGATTGGGCATATCTTTCTTTTAGGAAGCAACACTGGAATAACTGTTCATGCCCTCCCAAACAAACTCTCTTGCAGCTGCAAAGAAAAAAAAAACATAAGCAGTAGCCTATTTTATGTATACTGAAATACTGAAAAAGCTTTCCAAACACTACCTTTTTTGTTTGTTTCCTTCTTTCTCAATAAAAGCAGAGAGCTATTCCTTAGGCTCTGGAAAATTGTGGACCCTTAAAAAAGTCATTTCTCAGTGTTTCCCCACACATCCACATCCACTCCTCTTTGCATTTGTATTAACCAACAGCAGAAAAGTGTGTCTCACAGCTTAGAAGCTACTGTATTTAGAAGAGAAACCAACACAGAATGCCACATAAGATCTATTTTAGAATGTTGAACCTGCAAACATGTGTGTTTTGTAAAATAATTAGGAAAAAGTAGTACAAAATTACATTATAATTTGTCCTAACCAAGACCAGTGTGTATTCTAAAGGCTGTTTATTTTAGAAATACTTTGGTGGTTCCATTAGAGATGAGAGCACTGCTTGTGTCATCAGTTTTTCCAACTGTGTGCATCGGGCAGTGTAGCTACTATGGAAAGAAAAAACAGGTTGTATTTTTGATTCCTGAAGAGCAAGGAACAAAAGTCCTCCATTTTAAAATAAGAGGCATAATATACCTCTTGGCTTCCAGAAAAACGATATTAAGAGTGTGGTCAGCTGTTTGGCACTGGAAGTAAGATTTTCTGAACATCCACTTTCTCTTTTTGAAACCACAGCTCAATGATGACTGTAAAGATTAGGATGTTTGGCCTCCCCCTCCCCATTTTTTGCCTTTGGTTATTTTGTCCTGGCTTATGGAAAGAAGTGTGGACAGAAACTAGTTCTCCTGTGGCAAGGAGTCTTGCCCATGGTCACAGATTTAAAGGCAACGATGGAACTCTTCAGTAGAGTGCTTGTTGTTTAATTGGTATGGATGTGGTGGAGAAACCAGAAAATGTTACTTTTTTTTTTACTCATTTTGGGCTGGCAACTCTCTTTCTTTCTCTCTGACAGTTTAGGATGTTCCCTGCCCCCTTCTTCCACTCTCCAGAAAGAAATTCTTATTTTTAATTCCAGGAAAGTTGGAGTTATGTTGCAGGTTCCAAGTTCAACTGTGGTTTTAAATAGTATTGACAACTGGAAAAGTTTGCTTAATTGTAAAGGTCTGAGTAGTTTCTACTTTCTATTTGCAGTAGCAGTGCACTGGCACAGGTTTCCTCAGTTTTTCAAAGCCCAGCCTTACACATTTATTTATCGTGTCACTTCTTTCTTCTTGTGTGTTTTGTGGAGAGGGTTGAGCAGAAAGTAGTCATATTGCTAATTATCTGCTAGTTTTTTCTCTTGGTAGCTCTTTAGAAAAAAGTTATTCCAGCTTTGCACATAAGTGCCTTTCAGATGTAGCAATCAAATTAAAGGGGAATGTCTTCTGAATCAGAGAAGTATTTTAGATAATCTGAACTTGCTCTTCTACATCTGAGAGTTGACCTGGTGGATGGTATGGTGGCCTGTAAGGAGGATGCATTCATAATGGTTAGTGACTTTTGAAGATGGAAGGATGATTCAGCTCAGGAGGGGAGTATTGTAGTGTTTGATACTTGAGGATGAACTTTAAATATGGAAATGTATTTCTTTGTTCTTCTTTTCAATGAGAAGTGGCAGTGTTTGAGTGGAATGAATTGTCAAGGTTGTAGAGGCCTTTTCTGATAGCACATGCATTAAGTAGCTTTATAGTTGTAATTGCTTTTGAAATAGTTTTGATAGCATGCTTTTTTTCTTGTGCAAGGACAAAAAGACTTCTGCTTCTAAAATGTTCTGGTCCCAAACAATTCCTAATGAGGCACATTGCTTTTTTAGCATCTGAAAAAGCTGGTGTAACAGTTTTGAAAGGTTAGTTGTCTAGATTTTCTTGTTTTCTTCTTGGATGATTTGTTACATTTGTTTGTTGGACTGCAGTAAAAATAACTGTTTCATTCTCGCTAAATTTTTTGGGTAGGGTGACCTTGTAGGATGATGAAAAATGCTTTTGGTTTTGAGATTAGAAAAGGAAGTTTGCTAATCAAATAGAAACTTGACATGTCTTTTTAGTCTTTCTTCTAAAACATTTTTTTGGGTTTTCTTCTTCATTTTCTGAGACTTAGGACACTGTTCTCTAAACTCACTAATGGGATTGAATCAACTTAATACGGAGCATGACATTTGATGATAAAGTTGATTGCTTACACCCAGCTCTGATTGAAGCGAGCTTAGTGGTCATTTGGAATATACTGAGTGCAAATGTGGCTTATAGCATTTCATCTTGGCTGCTTCTCAATCCAGTTTGGTACAATGCAGCCCTTGTGCTAATGTAAAGTCTTTGAACTGAACATCTCCTCCTGTTTTTATCTACTCTGTAAGCACTTGATTTGTTTAGGATTTTAGCCAAATAATTTTTCAAAAGTGAAGAAAATTGGCATGTTTAACAGTGTTCATTTGTTACTGTGTTACGCTTGCATAACAACTTTAATTTTCACCATTTCCTTAACTAAGTTACAGTGGTCCTCAGTTTATCCCAGTGGTTCTGCTGTTAGCCCCCAAAGAGAGTTTAAATCTCCTACCAAAGCCTTTTGTGTGCATCTAAAATGTGTCTCAGATGAAAAAACCCAGGACATCTGAAGACTGAGAATGTTAGATTTAATTTTCTGCATCCTTACTTAACTAACACCAAAATTTTGGGGCATGGTAGGAAGAGTTGAAAGATTTTTATTGCATTACTAATTCTTCTGTTAATTAAAAAAAATGATAGTGCTCTATTCTTTACAATACAGTGGGTAAGGTAAAAGAGAAACTTAAATACAGAAGTGGAGGTTTCTAAGGTGTTACATAATGTTGTGAAATTAAAAAAGAAAGCTTATGTGAAAGTCTATGCTTCTTTGTCAGCAGAAAGGTTATACTGAGATACTGCAGGCTTCTCAAGCAGCAGAGATCTAGTCCACAGAAAGTGAAAGATATGTGTGAATAAATACAAGAGTGTAGACCCAAGTAACATGTAAAATAAAGGTCTTCTACTTGGCATTTGTAATCACTAAAGTGCAACTAGTAGCCTTAGATCTTTCTGTGATAATTATTGATTGCTTTCTAACTACAATGCAGATAGTCCAGAAGAGTTCATTAAAGGAATGTTCATAATAAAAAAATAAGATTTAAGTCCATACTACCAATTGCAAAATTGAAAAATTGGGCTTCCGGTTGTCTCTTTAAGTGGTCTTTTACCATAATTCATTGCCAGCTAAAGTTTATATGTTTTGAGGCTATGTACTGTGCTCTACACAACTCTGATTATTATCCTTTTTTACTATTGGTACTCCAGATAAAAGTCTGTGCTTCTACTCAGATCTTTGAAAAATCAAGTTAGTTGTTACCATTCTGAAGGTTTTACTGTGAATGGCTCATATGCTGTGAACTGTTGGTTCATGAACTGTAGAATTGTTCACCTTGACTACCCTGCTGGTGGCTTGATTCAGTTGTTTTGACTGAATGTGCACTGGTCAGTTGGAATACATTTGTCCTGTTGACTTTGGGTTAGTCTGTAGGCTCAAATTTGTGTTGAGAAACCCTTGAATCAGTGTTATCCTGCTCAGAATGCCAATTTTAAGTTGATGATTCCCTGTGCCTATACTATTTTTTTCCTTGAATGTGTATGCAAGTAGCAGTAAAAAATGATAATATATATAAAAAAATAGCATTTCTTCTCCCTCCCCTTCTTAAAAAAGTCTAGTTTATAGTAACTGAACCAGTTGCTGGTTAAGTCCGCAGTTACTATTAGAAATATAATAACTAATAATCTTTTGACCTGTTGTTCTGCTGTCTCTCCAGTTGTCATTCAGTATTTGTCCAAAAAAATACTTCATTGCAGTTGGAAGGCTTCTATGTGATCTTCCTTTTAGCTATGTAATGGATTATGCATACACAAAATAAAAGTCTGTCAGCAAAGTGGAAAGTAAAGAGGAGGCGGAGGGAATATTGAAGTTGCTTAGTTTATTTTAGCTGTTCTTTCTCCATAGCTTCATCAGCTTGGAGGATGCTCTGAGGCTTGGCCTGTAATTATTTTTTATTTAGTAGATAGACACACTTCTTTAAAAATGCATAGTTTAGTATGTGCATAACTATGCAGCATGTATAACACTCTCACTACTTCTATGAATGTAATTTGAGGAGAAAAACAAAGTATTTGAAGATATTTTTCCCCATAATCCTGAGAGTATGTCTGGCTTGAAATTACATGACTAGCATCCACTATGGACTTCTGTGAATGGCACTTGGGAAAGTGATCCATGTAAATACTAACAGACTGACCATACCTGCCTGCTTTGTAGAGCAAGGAATTATATTTCATTAGCACTTTAGGTTCCTTGTACACAAGGAGCACATTTTTTGTAAGTTGTGAACAGTATTTTGCTGCCTTGCATTTGACAAAGAAGTTTCCATTTGCTTTGATCCATTGTTAGAAATCTTTTAAAAGATAAATTATTTGATCGTTTATTTGCCTGCTTAGTGGGCTTCAACACAGTGTTGTGATACATAGCGTAATAGTTTTCAAGCTTGAACTTAGGCTTTTTGCTGAGATGCTTAAACAATTGCATGAGTGTTTCGCTGTTTGAATTGTGGTATGCTTTTGTATAACTGGCAAAAGACTCTAACCAGCTTTCCTTCGAGCATTTGTGTAATAATGTGCTGAATTGATGGGAAATGGCCACTTCTGTATTAAAAACCAAACAATGGGCACTTATTGTGTGACAATTTGGATCTATTAGCAAATAGGACCAGAAGCATGTCATATGGTCATCTACAAGTGGAAATAATGAGCACCTTTTGGAGTAAATGTAGATGCTGTATTTGTAGCACTAGTAACACTTTTCTTTTTTTTTTCCCTTTAGGTTCTTGATTGTTACAGACCATTTGCTGAAATGTCCAGAGTTGGTAAAAGCCCTCTATGCCAAACTGAGCAATCAAGAAAGGTAACCCTCAAAACCAATGTGGCTTTTAGTATTTAGCATTCCATATAGAGTATCCTGTTCACATGATTGAAAAACTGTGTGGTTTCATAGTTGGCACAAAATCTCTAAATACATGTTTCTATGTCAGTAATGGTTTTAAATTGGTTGGTTAACATTACAGCTTAGCCACAACTGGCAGTGATTTATGTAGGGTTGCAGAATCCAGGTTGGCGCCATTACTTGGTAAAGAACTACTTGAGAAAAAAACCCAAAAAACAGAAGACAAGATTTCATGCCTATGTCTTGATTTCATAAAAGGACCACACCCTCCAATGTCTTATGGCTCTGTTTGAAGTGTCCTTAGCTGTTCATGCTCCTGTTGTAATTACAAGAAATTAAAAAGAAACCTTTACTGAAGTTTGAAATGTATCTAATACTGGTTAGCAGAACCGAAAAATCATCGATGTACAGATGTCCATGATTACTTATTGTTTTGGTATTTCTGCTATTGACAATATAAAATACTTCAACGGACCTTCAACTTCAAAGAAACTAGCTAGTTTTCCTTTAGATGTTTGAGTAAATGCTTGCTGAATTGATGGGCCACTGCTGTAATTGTAGAAATCCTCATTTAAAATTGCCTTGATAAAGAATTGAGGTAGACAACAATTATTTTTTTAGAATAATCAGCTGTGGGAAATTCTCTACTATAATTCTGCAGCTCCTCTAACTGCTTGAAGATACTGTGATCCTGTTTATGTATTAAACATGGCTACTTTGTTCCTCATACACCCAGGGAAACTACAAGTTCTCTGTGTAGACTTTGCAAGTGAAAGACAAAGCAGTCCTTTAGTGGGTTTTTTCCTGTGTGTTTTGCTGTGATTAAAGCCATGGTGTGATTACAAATGAGAGTGCAGACACTGATCTTAGAGATTTTAGGGAAACAAAAGTGGTGATAGGCAAAGAAAGTGTATATGATGAGTTGAGAACCATAGAATGAATATTATTACCATATAGGTATGGGATGGAAAACAAATGGGAGTAGTAAGAAAAGAAATACTATTTTCCTCCTTTATTGAGGCTAGCCAAATGGGAACAAATATAAGCTGTGTGCTTACTGTGCCTGAAGGTATTGGCTCTTTAACCAGTTAGTAAGAAAGTCTGCTTTAAGTCAATGAGGTAGATTTAATTCTTCTGGGGGATGTCATGAATGTTTGTATGTTTTCATAACCCCTTGAGGACATCCAGGAGTGAGTTTGGGTGTTCAGTTGTACTTAAAGCAATAGATGTAATCATTTTCTTGAAAGTTCTCAGCTGGATTTTTTGTATGCACCGTACTAAAGACGGCAATCAGCAACCTCAACTGCATGGATTTTGGCGTAGGCATTGTGTGAATGATCACATGTAGGATGGCTAGTTGCAAAGTATTGGCAGAATTTGTTATCAATTTCAAGCAAGTAAATTCAAAAATAATCACAGTATAGTGTATTATGAATTTGATACTGCTTAATTTACTGTCAAGCATATGGAAGCAGGTGATGTAAAAACCAACCTTTTGCATCAGAGCTACAGAAGAAAACCCTGCTGTGGCATCTTTGTATATAATGTTAACATATTTAAGAATGCATTCTTTTGAGATATGCGAAGAGACTAATCCAATTCAGATAAAAACTGTCAATAACTGGAGGAAAATATTAACCATTTAAACCAAAGCACGGGGAATTTGTCGCTTCCAAATGAGACAAGGAGCCTTCACCACAAGGTTTGGCACATTGGGTGTCCAATAAGGCTGACTAAGTCATATGAATGAAGAAAGGACAGATGTGGTATTGAGGTGTCTGGGGAAAACAGCTTGAGCTCATGAATATATGGTAATTCACAGTTACATTTTTTCTATCATGCACATTAAATACTCTTACTTTATATGTATTTACTGAAATGAAATTAACTATGCTGAGAAGGTTTGTGAGCACATACGTTAGTGGTGACTCCTAAAGTTGGCAGTTGCCTTAGACAACCAAAGTGTATGCTATTGCGTAACCACAGTTATTTGCACTATTCACAGTATTTGCACTATTCAAAGTATTTCCTGTAATTGAAATCTAGTGTATTTGTGATAAAGAGGCCATAGTGCATGCCATGAAGTTCTGCAATTTCTTAGTGTAGAAATGGATATGGAATACGGATTTTCAATCAAAAGACAAATTACTGACTTCTGGACAATTTTCTCTTTCATTTCCAAATAAATACAAGCACTTTGTTGCATATCTGAGTTTGTAAATGGTTTGAAATAAATATTGTGATAATATGATCAGCTCTTTTAATGGTATTCTGGATTTGAAAAATATACGATGATATGACAATGCCTGCTGTTTCTCTGCAAGTGATTATTGCAGAAACACATAGCTGCAGTACTGAGCCAAAAGATTGTAGATTCTTAAATTCTTTGCCAGATTTGAGATTTCCCTGCACGTGTGTGCAAGTATTTGCCAGAATTATTTTTAAAAAGCCTTCTTAGCTTCAATCCAAGTTAGCCTTGAGCATGTACAATAGTCTTGATAGTCTTAATTACATTGTAAAATCTTCAAGATGAATAGGTCTGTTTTTTCCCTTCTAAGAAGGGGTCTTGCTTTAATTAACAGCAAGAAAAATGCAACTGAATAGTTTAGGTGTTTTTGAGATGCTCGGCTACTTACATTTTTAGTTTTCATTCTTGTGTTGTTTAATGTGAAGTGTTCTCAGTGAATGGTGTAGCCATTGAATTACCAGCAGGGAAATGGGCACACAAGTATTATGAGTGGTATTGCTTCTTGCAAGTGTTCAGCTATTGGATTGGTAACGTCAATGTTCTGGTGGGCTTTTATTTAGTAATGCTCACAGACACAGAATAGCTGAAGGTAACATTGGATTTAAGTCCTTCAAAAATTTACTAGTTTTCCTTTAAGAGGAAGCTCATGAGTGTCATTCAAAGATGAAGGAATTGAAAACTTTGAGGAAGAACCTAGTATATTTCATAGAACCATTGCTGTCAGTGAAATATTTCATGAAAGAAAGTTCCAGTCTTGGGGAAAGAATGTCCCAAGTGTCTGGCACCTACTAAGAGGTTATGAACCAAGCACACTTGATGCAAAAATTGTTTGGCAATAATAAATTTAATAGAGTTTTACAATACTAATTTTTGACAGGCTTACTGAAACTTCATTTAATTTATAATAATGAGCTTGCACATTTAAATTACACTTTACTGCTATAGTCTGCTGTCTCTATTAGTCTGCAAATAATTATTGCAAATGCTTTATAGTAGTTGTTCTAAGTTCTTAGCAATTTGGTCATCTTCAGGAAGAACTGATTTAAATTGGGCTACAGGATAAAAAGGCAAGAAATTGACAAACACTGTTCTGAAGTAGTGCCTTAAAAAAGGGAAGATGATACAGCATGATCATTTCCAAATAGAGATATAGTCACAAGTATAATATAACAAATTATAGTTTAGATACTGAACTGTTACAGAAATTGATTATGAGATGTGCTAAAACTGGTACTAACAGTTGTCAATCTCTTATATTTAGGCAAACAAATAGCAACAAACTTTGTCATCTGAATGGCTAAACAGTTGTGAGATAGTTTAAAAGAAAGGAGCAAATTGCATTGTGTGGGAGAACTAACATGGATGAGTCTTGGGAGAAAACTGGAACAAACAATAGAAGAAAGGAGTGCAAGGAAGCTTGCACCAGAACAAAAAGCATTCCTCTAAGGAAATTGTTGGCTGAACTGCAAGACTTGCTTGAAATTCAGGGAAAAAATGGGCATGTCCTGAATGATTGCCTGGAAGAAAATTCAGGAAAGCCATTTTGACGTGAATATGTGGAGAAAGAGAGAAAACAGAGAGAAAGAGAATGGAAAGCTTTAAAAGAAATAACATTTTAATTGATGTTTTAATGTCACTCCTATTTCTGTGGGAGGATTCTGTTTGTCTAAAAGGGCACCTGATTTTATTGAGAGATGAATAGCAATGCAAAAAAATTCCCTATTGGCAACAATTTTTTCTCATTAATACAGTTTATGGAACTATGTAGTGGCCCTCTGACATTTATACAGAAAGATCATTTGTCACTTTAAAATGCATATTATTTGGACTATTGGTGCAACAATAACTGTCTGGTGTTCTGTTATGTGGGAGATAATATTTTATTGGAATAATTCTCATAATCGTAAAGTCTGTGAGCAGCCTCTTTTCTTAGCTGAGCACATGCATGAAAGGCTCTAAAATAGGTAAAAACCGTTATGTAAAATCTAATCCTTTCTTGAGGATGAATGACACGTCTGTGCACTTAACTTGATTTTGTATACAATGCCAAATCTGAAAGCCTTCATTCAGTTAGGGATGTTGGGTTACTGGACTCTGGTAGTTTGTAGATGGGCAGGTGTGTGGTACCCAACTGTAACCTGCAGAACAAACAGAACAACTGTTCTGTGTTGGTGCTCAGTCACATATGTAAGCAGAGCCTGTGAGAGAGGTTACCAGTGTTTGACAGCCTTCTGTCTGGAGTTCACCCTTTCCTCAAATGTGTTCGGCACATATCTGTGCTACCATGCTGAAAAATGTTTTTGTCCTCATTCAGATAATTGTTTAATGTAGCTGTATTGATGACATTGAGGACTGAGTTCAGCAAGAACTGAGTAGATGTTACGTGATTAATAGGGGTGGGGTTTTGGAGGTTAATAAGGCAGTGACCGTGCTTTTTCCGCAGAAAAAGACTTTTCTCTTCCCCTTGTGACAACATGCTTGGTAAATTTAAGAAAAAGCATCTGAACTATTCCACATGTTTAAATGTCAGTCCTTCCATCTGAATTGCAAATGTTTTAGTGAAAGAAAACCATGAGCCTGCTCTTGAATTCATTCAATAAGTAGTGCCCTTTCAGGCTGAGAGAGTTACAGTCGACTTCACTAACCCATGTGCTCCTTTGCGCTAGAGTTGAACAGGGGAGCTGTAGGAGGGCCTCTGCCACATTAAAGTCCTGCTTCCACAAAACGGCATAAAGGGATATTGGAAATAAAATTACTTTGAAGCTGTTAAATGACCAAAGTACATTTTATAGAGCAGCTTCTTTATGTATCGATTTACTAACTGGTATAATAAACTGAGTAACTTTTACTGCATATAATAGTAATTAACTTGGATTTACTGTAGTCCATGAGGTGGCAATTATAAAACAGCCATAAGGAACTGAGTGTGCATATCAGTTTTTATTTCCCCTGTTTCTGCTCAGAGTGGGTTTGGGACTGGGGAGGAGAATTAAGAGAAGGCTTGCATGCAAGGCAAGGCCCACAAAAAGCTGGTATTTTCAAACGGAAACTGTCAAATAGTCTGTGTTTATTTTGCTGAACTTAACAACAGCTGTTAAGAGCTGTTTTGGTGGAAATTTTAGACATATGGAATATGCATTCACGGTACTGTGATGTCAGGATATAAGAAATTAGAAATTGAAATAGACTTGAGAAAAATATTGACTGTCTGTCTGGCCAGATTGTATTAATTGAATGATGAATTAAATTAATAGTGTGCAGAAATAAACCAGCTAACAGGAGCTGACTGCCACTGTTCATAAGACTTCTTAGTTTTTAAAGATCAGCTCTGTTACTGGCAGGCTAATTTTGTATCATTTTTAACAATTGTATCTGCTTATTCTACTGACAATCCTGTATGCATTAGTGAATTTGATTAACAAGTTGTTTTCTGATTCTAGAGTTATTTTGTTAGAGCTGATGATGGCAAAAGAAAGGGAGGAGAACCTAGCTACCAGTGAAGAAATGAATGTGTTGTCCAGAAATGCTGACTTCCTTGCAGGCTGTTTCCAAGAGCAATGTGAAGCTGTACTCAAGTTAACTTCTGGAGCAGATGCAGATGATGAGGTATGTCTGATAAGAAACATTATAGGACTAAAACCTGAAATGATGAATCTTCATTTCCTCTATTAACTAAGTGGCATTTGGTAACGTTCTTAGTTTACTTTCTATTGGGAAAGCAGTGGTAGAGTTCACAGGAGAATCTGTAAGGCAACAGTCTAATTTTGCTTTTGATCTAAGGGTGACAAAAATACAGCAATTTGAGATAGGAATAAATCTACCACATTTTTAAAGATCTAAAAATTTGAAGATGTTCAAGTTGTCACATGTTTGGATGTTTTATTATGTTCATACTGAGGATCACATCTATAATTTATTTGGGTTGTGAATTTTACTTTAATCGAAACACAAATCAAAACATAAAATAATTACTTTATTTATAGGTCAGAAACAGCATGTCACTTTTTTTTTCCTCCACCCCATAAAATTGACATAAAAATGAAGTATTTTTCTAGTAAAGTAAATACATCTTGTTTGGTTTTTTTTAAAAATAAACTTAAATAACTGATGATGACTTCATAATTGGTACATCATTAAGGTCCAAAATATTAGTGCTTTTAAAATGCATTGGGCTGCTTGTAAAGCAGTTAGGTCCCAAACAGATTGGGAATGGATCATCAAGTTCTGATCATGGAGAGCTGTTGTGTGTGTGTGAACAGCTCAGTGCAGCAGAGCTATTCTCCTTGTGACGGCAGGCTTTTGTTACCGACTCCTCACAATTTCCCAATAATTTGGGGCTTTCTGATGGACCATGTATAGCTCTGGCAAGGCAGAACTCCTGGGGCCAGCTAGCATCCACAGCATCGAGTTGCAGAGCATATTGTACTCACAGTGGCCAACGACTCCTGTCTCCAGAGCACCCAGACACTTGCCCGAGTTCCAGTACACTTGGAAGAAGTTGGTTATTACTTCAGACTTAATCAACTGCTTCTGTTGAAGATGGCCACAATGAAGACTCTTTGCAGGCTAAATAAGAAGGCTTTTATGAGTCCCAGGCAGTTTGCAGGTTGCACTTTAGGAACCTCTGATACAGAGCTGAGTCCTAGCTGACCTTTTTTTTCCTTTCCTCCTTAGGAAGCACCCAAGAATTACTCTACAAATTTCTTCCCAGGGTTTTATACCACTGTCTGTCCCTTTCTCATAACTCATCATCTAACTCAGTTCAGCATCTCTTCCATCCAGATTTGAAAAGAGGAACAGATTATTTAAAAAACACAAAAGAACCCCCACATGCTTATGTACACTTGAAACTTGATACTTTCAAAAAAACTACATCTCTGGTTGGGTTCCCCCACCAACTTTCCAAATTGTGGGGTGTTTTGGGTTTTTTTTATACCCTTTATCATCTTTATACAAGAAAGCTGATAGAGCAGAATACTTCCTTTTTCAGTTCAGCAACAAGATGCATCTCAAACCCCAAGATATTCTGAAGTCTGATAGGCATGTTGATGACAATATAAACTAAAAAGTAAATAACTTAATAACTGAAGAGCTTCTAAATGAACGTGTTTTGAGACTGACTCAGAAGTTCCTTATAAAGAGATGAAATAAAAACTTAAAATCCAGGAAAGGATTTTATTTTGCAAGTATGGTTGAGAGTTACTGAAAGCAAACTGATGTCGAAGTCAGGCTTATAATGGAAAAGCTATTTTAAACATTGGTTTAAACACTGCGCAAGCATATGAGTCACTTTTCATTGGTTTGAGATGGAAGCTACAAGACCTGAGGTTCCTTAGTTAAAAAAAGGTAGTGTATACTCACAATAAATTAAACAGTGGATAGGACACCCAGACAATATTTTGGGAGTCAGGATAGTTCACGGACAGTTTTCAAAAGACAGTTCCCAAAAGACAGTTTTCAAATGTGGCCTCCCAGTTTTGGAGTCCATGTCGGCTCACTAGTACAGACAGCCTGACTAAGACACTTGGCTTCAGGGCCACAAAAAAGTCCAGGCAGAGTTTAGTTTAATATCACAAATATTAATGCTTAAAGCATTTTTAATGAGAGATTCTACATGCAGAATTGTGGGGGTTTTTTCAATTAAAATATTTACATAATGAAGGGGAAATTGGTGCGATTTTTGATAATTTCTAGTATGAAAAGAAAGTTTTGTGAGTTTAAGTGGAAATTTCTCTTTTCCCGTGGCAAATATATGTTATGAATCAATATGCACAAGATGCATGTACTCACACTTTAAAAAAATAATTATTGTCATTGGTCTCTATTTATTCAGTTACTATGACTTCTGTTTCATGCTCATTAAATGAGCCACATCTCCCACCAAACAGTAATATTCAACTTTATCATACATCATGCTTATGTGAGAAAAAGATAAAAAGTTTGTATAAAATAAACAGTATGAAGCAGGGCAAGTCCTACAGTAATATTCTCAGTACTGCTGTCCCAGCACCTTCAAGTTGGACAGAGACCTCCTTCTGCTAGGCGCAAACAAATGTTTTTTTCCAAGAACTGAAGCCACAGAATACTTGGAAAGTAACCACACAGGATAAAAAAAAAAATTAAAAAAAGGAAACAAAACCCCTAAGAATGCAGTGGGGAGAGGAGGGAAGTAAGGAAAAAAAAAAGATGGAATGTCCTCCTCCTGCTGAGCTGATACATTTTCTGGAAACAGTCAATCAAGTTTTATAACATAACATAACTAAGCAGTTGGCAGGAGTAGGGAGAAGCTGTGCTTCTTGGACAGATAACAGATTGCTATCCAACTATCACCTCTTCATGAAGCTAATTTTAATATCTTTTCATAACACCTTTCAACATACATCTTAAATTCTTGTGCCCATTTAAACCAAAAAAAAATCAGCAAGTACGACACTGTGTAACGTCACATAATAGCATTTAAAGATAAATATTTTTTATTTTGATAGTAAATCAGCCATGACAGCCGTTCTCAAGAGTTTCTACAAATGAAACTATTTAGGTTAATTTTGTTTTAACAATGAAATGCTTCTGACTACAGGTGTATTAGCTAACACAATTTCAACATCCCACTGTAGTCAATTGGCAAGATAGAAGCTAGATCTGACTTACTTTAAAATATCTTTTTAAATATCTTACTAAGAAAGTATTATTAATGAATGAGAATCAGTGATTAAATTCTATGTTTGAAGAACACATGCTAATTTTTTTTAAGGTGTTTAGTTTTCTGGCTAGTTGTCTTTAAAAAAAAAAAAAAGAAACCCTGAAAACACTCAAACTTTATCTATATGAGAGCGATCAAGAACTGCTGAAGACCAACATGACCTGGTACTGCCTGGTCACAGTACAATGACTTAAAACAGCACAAGTAAGATCACTACAAGTTTAGTTTATGTCACTGCTTTCTGTTTCCCCAAAGGTATTGTTAGATCTGCAAAGACAGACATTAAAAAAAAAAAAAGAAATGGAGAGAGAGGTGAAAAAAGGATAAGACTGAGAAAGGAAAACCCATACCTCATGGTGTCTGCTGCTGCAAAGCTTGCATTATGTACATAGATGATGGGGCACACATAGGCAACAAGAGTCATCGTACCTTACTGGTATGATTTACAGTTGCCTACTGGTACTTGCTTGCTTTACTATTGTAAAGCTAACCTTTTTGTATGCAAGAGAAGTGTTAAGTATATAAGCTGAAAAGGCTTTTGGCTTGTAACAATGCAAAATGGATTAAAAAATGTAAATACCTGCTTACTGTCTGTGAAATACAGTTGATATGTTCTTTGTAACAACGACCAACGTATTCAGAGGCTGGTTTTGTGCTGTTGAAAGCAATTCATTGAGTAACTTGAGGCAATACCTGCATCTTCCTACACCTGTGTCAGGAAAAAAAGAGAAAATAACAGCTTTAAGGCCTGGACTTTATGCTGATTTGTCATCTTCAGAGAGCATAGGAAGAAGCAAAGAATGGGTTTAATTGTAGTACTTAATTACTGTATGCTGTTGTTGATTATTTAAATTGTTATATACATTATATGGATTCAAAAATGTTGTACTGTTGGTAAGTAAGCATCTCTTTGTACTTAACCAGACAAGGCAGGAATAGTTACTGTGACCTATGTTTGAGCCTCTTCAAGGCTACTTGCAGTTTATGTACCACACCTTTTGTGGAATTGTCTTGCAGTCATAGTCTGGTTCTTGAGCAATATGTGTGTTCCATATTATGCCAAATGCTCTTAAGGTAGCTTCTGTAAGTGCTGGATTGCATTAAGGTAGCTTCTGTAAGTGCTGGATTGCACATAGTCTGTGCGAAAAAAATAGTTCTCTGGCTGAATAAATAATATGCAAATAAAACTGTCTCTCTCATACCTAACCAAAATGCTGCATATCCGATCCCAATCCTATTTACCCAAGAATAATGTAAATTCTCACAGCCAAAGTTCATTTGACCACAGAACTTCACAGAATTCCTGCGGATAACAAATTGGTGTCTTGCATGCGGTGTTTGTGTCTTTAAAGCAGGATGCTCCTGCTGAATAAACTCAAAGAAAACATTTATACAAAAATAATTTTCTCAGCTAGTAATTTTCTGCATTTCTGCTTTTGGAAGCTACTGTGTTTTTGTTAAAATTTCACCCCTTATGGCTCTGTTTTTGTTTCCCCATGATTTTTTCAGGGCACATATAATAGTGTTTTGTTGTAGAAAATAAATCATTACAATGTTTTACATTATTGTTGCAGAAAGATGTCCTTATTTTGTATAAATTTATTCTTGGCAGTATAGAAGACCTGAAAAGAACCTGAGGTGCTGAGATATTTTGTCCTGGTTTTAGATCATCAAATTCTTCTCGTGGTATCCTTCCTAAGCCATTTTCAGAAATATAATTTCTATTTACAGGAAGCACTGGTTGCAATCCGTCTTCTTGACGTTCTTTGTGAAATGACATCAAACAACGGGCAGCTGGAACATCTACAGGCTTTGCCTGGTTTGCTTGAGACAGCCATAGGTGAGTGAAAAACCACAAGGTTTATTAACTGTTAGCTTGCTCCAAATCGTGTTGCTCTGTGAATGAAAACATATTTTTCACGAGTGGTCGTAATTATTATTCTGACGTTTTAATAAAATAAATAGGAGATTGAGTTAATCTACATTTTCAAATATTTGATTTGTTCCTGGAGCTTTTCTGCTTCTCTGCTTGGTCTTTTGGCTCCTACTACCCAACAGAGCCTTGATTCAACTGTCAGCAATGTGCTATTTATACAGTAAGAGCTGTGCAAAGGACAGCTGTTGCCCACGTTCTTCCACTGGCTGAATGTCTGTGGAAGAATTCCTCAAGAAGTAGAAAGAGGACTTTTCCATGCCTGTTCCCTTCTGTTTCCTATATTACTGAAAACTGAAACTAAGTACAGTTTGAATGTTCTTTAGCAAATTCAGTGACTTTTAACAGTCAGTTGGAAAGAAGCTTTCTTCTGCAAAGAAACAACAAGCAAAGGGCTGTACACAAAGAAAATTAAGCCAGGATGCTCTAGAGTAACCCTGTATACTCAGGGAGGAAGGAGGGGAAAGTCTACATATACTGGCCTATGCCTTCCTGTTAGCACTTTCTGAGATTGATGTATGTTACTGTTTTCTGAGAATATTGTGAAAGTTTATGGATTTTAAAGAGAAATATGTAATATGTTGGCTAAAAAGAAAAGGGCGAAACGACTGTTAACTATGGCTATTTTAAGATGTTCAGAGGGTCCTTGCTGTAAAAGAAATAAAACCACAACAAAAACCCCAACCAAAACCAACCCAAACCAAAAATCCCAACCAGACATCTATTTTTGATGTCAGGTTCATAGTTTTATTGCTTACTGTAAGATGACTTAACAAGAGGATCTATTTTGTGCTTGAGTGTGTGTGTTTTGAGAAAACTCGTAGTAATGCATCGTGTCATCTGAATGCTTATGGAAGTCTTTGAACTCAACAAGAACTTCAAGGAGCCACAGATCAGTTAAGTTTAGAAGCCTATAAACCATTGCTCTCAAGCCACACACAGACTGACTTTTCTCTACAGTCTTTAGGCTACTGAAACAAGTGCAGGCTAGAACACTGTTAGCACATGCAGCCTATGTATTTTTTACATACCTTCAGCCAAGAGGAATTTATCAGCTTGTATAGTTTCTCTTCAAGACAACCTTTTGGCCAAAGGACTTATGTATCCCTGCGTTAGCAACAAGTGTGAAAAATGGTATCGATGTGTTAGATCACCTTCACTCTTAGTTCTGAAGCCAGAAGAATAAGGATGGATAGCGCAAAAGATTTTCATCCAATAGAGCTCTCGATGAAGCAGTTGTTCTCTCCATTTTATACCACGAGAAATTTCCTAATGGAAGTTACTAAAAGATTGATGGAAAGATCTGAAAAATATCTGAATGCTCTTTAAGCATCAACTAAGTAGCATGTTTTTCTGTTTTCAGTAATTTTTTGATTAAGTTAATTGTAACTTACATGAAGCATCCTGGGGACAATGGCATGCCAGGACATTTATTAGTACTGCAAGTTGCTTAGAGGAAAAATACTTCTTAATTTTTAAGTATGGAGACAGCCTTTAGTGAATTGGCTTCTCGACTGTATGTGCTCTCAGGTGTTCATATGATTTCAGTTTTTCTTCTGGGTGTGGTCTCCTTGTGGAATGTTGGTTTTGCTGATTTTCATTTCCCTTCTCCCTCATAACTCTCTGGAGCATTGTAGAAAAAAAAAAGTCCTAATTACTGTAAATTAGCATTTACCACACAGGAACATTAGTATTTCTAAGTTGACAAGACTATGGCACTGAAGGATTTGTAAAGATGTGTCAAGGTGCTAGAGAAACTCAAAATCTTTCCTTATACTACAGAGCTAGGAACAGACTGGGAAAGAGAGGAAAAAATAATTCTGGGTTTAGTATGTGTTTAGTATATGTGACAAGTTTGAACTTCAGGAAGACTTCTGAAAAACTTCCTTTATAGAAATATGTTTATCATGCCTACATGCCTACTAATTCTGACTTGTCAGGTAGGGACAAGTAGCAGAAGCCTGCAGACTTCAGATACCTCAGTGTGTAAAAATGATGCAAAAATATCTTCCGACCTTGGGATGGCCTTGTATGCTTATACTGGCTTGAGTTAAGAAATTAAAATTAAGAAGGCTTTCAAAGTTCTTTTGACATATTGCTGAATATTTGGAATTATGTTGATTAACTTTGAACCTAACAATCAGCAGTAAAGCTCTGCGTGAAGGGATACTAATTTTCATGTGATAATTAATTAATATTTTTGGTTTATGTAGATACCCTGAGGTTAACTCATCTTGCTGGGAAACAGGCTGTAAATATTTTCACCACCACACATGCTATGACAGAGCAGGAAGAAATTTCACATCCAGCTGTGGGTTTTAAATCTCATCTCATTCGTTTGATTGGAAATTTGTGTTACAAAAATAAGGAAAACCAAGACAGGGTAAGTTTATAACTCCTTCTGGGAGAACTGATGTTGAGCAGGTGTGTATGCTTTACTGATGAAAATACATGGCTGATTTACAAAAGGCTATAATTGGTCTTGTAAAGGTGATAATTTTTTTTTAAATTTTTTTTTTTTTAGTGGATACAAGTTACTGTAACAGGAGTGTTCAACTTCTAATAACAATGTAATGTGTACATTTCTACCTTTTACTTTGGTCCTATAGACAGCAAGCCAGTGCCTAATTCCTTTATTGTTTTCTTGTTTGCACTTTCTTTGAAAAGAAAACGTCTGAGAATAAACCTCAACTTCAGTTCAAAGGGAAATGGATGGGAATTGTTGCATAAACTTAACTAATTCAAAGATTAAAAATTCTCTAATGCTTTTTCCCTCCCCCACCCCTTAAGTGTTTTTTTCATACCACTTAAAAATGTAAGTCTGCTTCCATCAAATCACTTTGAACTTGACGTTTAGAATTCCTGTTTGGAAAATTAGCTTTGTTTCTACAATGAGAAGAAAGAGGGATCAACAGCATCTGTAAACCCCTTTTTCTTAGTTTGGTAAAAGATGTGGCATTCCTCCAAGACTTGTTAATGTAATTTAAGCAAGAAAAGCAGTAAGGAAATAACGATGTCTTACAGTTCATCTAGGCACTTCCAAAAATCAAGTGGGTTACATGTCTCATTTGGCCTAAGCAACCAGATGGTTTATTACTGTAACCTCAGCTTCAAATTTGTGAGTTTCTTCTTGTAAAGAAACCCTTCAATTCTCAAATTTTCCTTTTCTCTTAGAAATGTCTTTCCTTATGGCAGGCTTCTCCTGGAAGGAAATTGTCTTGAATTGTCTTTGTTATTGGTATTTGTTAATTACTTTGAACAGAGAAATTTGGGATGGTTTTCCTTTCTATGTTTCTTTAATTTGAATCAAAGCCTTCACCTCCTCTCAAGGAAGCAATTTTTAAGCTACAAAATTAAAAACATAGAAGAAGGACTATACTGAAGGAGGAGTAAAGGATGTAATAGCGTTTTTTAACTCCTGTCTTATGATGCTCAATCACTGTCAGCAAGTACCAAAAATACAGTAATTAATATTGGTTACTTTGTGGGAGGTTAAATATAATAAGATATGATGAGCTGTCAAGACATTGAATAATGAAAAATTAATCTCTGGTAGAACCTCCTATTTACTAAATACTGTTTTTGTTTACTTCAGTTTGGAGTTGCACTCATGATTCTCTTTTGTACTGATGCTATCAAATCTGGTTTCAGCTGCTGCACTGTTTATCAAGTTAGGCTTTTATAATGGCAGCAGAGCATTTTCATAGTGTATGAGGAGAGTGCTCCATTTGGTTGTTTGGTTTTCGGGACTTTTTTGACTGGAGGGTAAAGAAATGGAAAATCTGAGGAATGTTACTTCTGTCTAACAAATGCTAATAATATGGTCATATAGATGGGACATAATGATCCTCCCTTTCCCAATTTCTGAAAAATGTTATCCATCTTATTAATCGCTCTTGCATATCTCTGTCTCTGACCAGTTGTTATGTAATATGTGTTCATGTAAGTGAAATACATTTTTCTTGAATACCTTATTATAGTGGAGGTGAGAGGGTTGCTTTCATTTTCAAAGGGTTGATTTACTGCTTATTGTTCATTTTCACTGGGATTTTCGAAGGCCCCTGGGGCAATTAGGCATGCAGGCTTAGTGTTTTCAATGGAAGTTGGGTATTAACTTGCCTTAAACTGCCTGCACTTATTATTGCTTTATGATGTCTTGAAAATTACTTAGATTCTTGTGTGTGATATCATAGAACATAATTTGAGTTCTGTTGAAACTTTAGAAGTGCCAATATTATGATATCCTGTCTGTACCTTCAGTTTATTTAATACGTTTAAACTAGTCCTAATAAATGCACTTGTCTTTTAAAGGCTGTTGCCATACACATGCTTGTGAGGACAGGGCAGGCAGCCGATATCATTCCGCAGATAAGAAAACTGAAATTTTGAGATGGGAGTGCATTGCTCTAAGTGGTGCATGTGTCAGAACTAGAGCTGAATGAGAGTGGAGTTAGTTCCTGGGTTGCCATGTGTCTCTTCACAGTTGTATCTCACAATATAGGTCTTATTTTATATCAAATGTTGGGTTAACGTGGAGTTTACATTACTTTTGAATACAGAAAGTAATACAAGGTAGATTGTGTTTTATAGATACATATATATATATATGTATATATAAAAAACAAGCCAACTGACCAATACATCAAAGAGACCTTGGGTCTTACCATTGGCTGTTCCTTTTGTGTACCTTACTGTGTGAATTGTAGACACAAGCTGGGGAAGTGACTTTCCCTTTAGTCAGTTCAGCTGGTTGCTCAGTATGAGAGAGTTTCCCATCACTTACCAAAGGCTCTTGAACAGCACTGCTAATATACTGACTCTTTAATGAACTGAGGCTCTTATGCTTGTTCTCTATAATATTTTGCTATAATTTCCAGTTCCAGTACAGCTCTTTTCCCAGTAACAATGAAAATGCATTAGTAAATAAAGTAATAGCACTACTACTAATAAAAAATATAGCCTCTATTTTTATAATAAAACCTTGGTATTGATCTGCCTGACTTGTTTTGAAAACATGTAGTCCCAAAAGACTTGGAGCTCAAACAGTGACTTTGGCTAAGTCCTCAGGGTAGCCCTTGAGCCAGCCTACACCTCACATGGTGTGCGTCTCCTGAAGTATGATGGCACAGCCCTACTGCATGGGGCATTAGTGACAGGGTTAAAGCAACAGAGAATGCCTGGAGTGGGAGGATAATTGCTCTCTTTATACTCTACACCTGCTGTAAGAACAATAATTGCAGGGAACTAGTGTGCTGCTTTATTGGCAGTGTTGAAAAATTCTTGTATTGCTTTGGAATAGAGAAATATCTTACTAGTGCTTTATTGCTTCTTCACTTTCTGTTTAAAAGAGTTCTTTGTTTTTAAAAAGCATTCTTTAGCTTATACTCTGTTAGCATTAGGAATGCATTCTTTGTGTCTTCTTCATAGTTTTATTTACACTTCTGTGATATGTTCTTAAGGGAGTGCGTAGACACTTAAGCTGTGAATTGAGATGCAGTTATTAAAATGGATCCTGCTACACTCACTGCCTGCTTGCATGTTTTCCAAGGTTTGCTATTTGTACAAGTGTCTGATAAAGTGTTCCTTTCAGACTGGTAGCTGTTAGGTGCACGTGTGTCCCAGTGATCTGCACACACTCTTGCATGAAAAGAAGAATAAATAAAAGTGCTGTATTTAGGACACCAAGTATTGAGCTAGTTCTCTGCTGAACTGCCGAAAACCTGCAAGGGATGTGCAGTTCTCCTGTGCTTTCTCTCTCTGTAGGAGGAAGAGATGTCAAGAGTTATTGTTGTACATGTGCGGCAGTCCTGTAGCTTGCCTCTTATTGTGACTCCTTCAAAAAGATGAAATGTATGTTTTTATTAAATATACTGGAAGGAAGGAGGTGAGTTTTCAGGCTGAGGAGGAGGTGGAAGTTTTGGCTGGTAGCTGATGAATGAAGTTATCAGACAGAAAGAGTGAAAATTCCTCCATCATTCCCTCACCTTGTTTGACTTGCCATCTAAACAACTCAGTTTTATCAATTTGACAGGATTTATACTGTTTCCTTGAGGAAGGCTTTAGGCAATTTTTTCCCACTCTTGTGTTTAAAGCAATGAAGTGCAGCTCTTTCTGCTGGTTTAGTGTAGTAGAACTGTTTAAATAAAGAATAAAACTTAGGAAAGAAACCTAACTAGTGAAGTATACAGGATATAATCCCTTATTGTAGAAATGAAACAAATGAACAAATGCAATGCAGTTTTTATTAGGTCATAGCAAGTAACCTGCACCTCTTTTTTTTGTTTATTTACAATAATATGTACTGGAAGGTGGGATGACCAGTCTCTGCCTTATTGTGACAGATAGCACTGCTCTGCAGAACCTCATTTCCTTTCCCTAAAGCTATGTGTTGTGAAGTATTGATGCAGTATGACTTGTTTAAAATATTTTATTTAATTGCAAGTGCCATACTTGAATAAGCAACAGAATAATGTATACCTTCTGCATTGTTTCCCTTTCTCTCTTGCAAAGAGAAGAATTACATAGACGTCAATCACATAACCTTACTGGAGTTAGCAAACAGAGAAGTGAAAGGAAGTAGAAAGCTTGACAAAGTTTAATTGCAGTCTTTATTGACTGTTCACTTTAGTTTGCTATTACCTCTTAGATCATAATGGGGGAATATGAATAGCCTGGAGGGTTCTGTCCTGTGAAAACTATTCCTGAAGGATGCAGTGTTGTCTGGAACAAGCTAGACACGAGACATGAGCTGTGTTCCTTGCAACGGGGAAACAGCCAGCTGGCAGAATATCGACATGTTGAGATCATGCCGTACTGTTGCCTTTGAGAGGGATCTTGAAGGGAAAAACTGTGATGTTTCTGAATGCAAAGCTAAACCTAACATAGTGAGAACAAACCACTTAGCTTGAATTTGGTGCTGTATTCTGGTTGCATTGGCTTTGCTGTCTTTAACTGACTCTCGTTACTGATAGGCTAGGTAGTTTATAGCTACCTGCTCACTCTGTCTAGCAATACAGTTAGTATGCTGGGACAGTTTGGTACACGGTGACAGATCTGTTACCTGCAGAATAGTGAACAGATGCATGTATAATTTTGAGAGGTGTCTTTCGTAATCAGCCTCTTAAAAGCAAAACTGATCCCCTCAGATAAAGAAAGCAATCCATACCATTATGCCAAGGACATTTTAGATACTGGGGATGCTGGTGGACCCAATGATAGGATATTAATCTCAAAATGTGTACGTTTCATTGGTAAAGTTGTTCCGTTGATTACATAGGGGGGAAAAAATTAAATATAGAATTGTCTTGGCTACTGGCACCATCTTACCTAAATGGAGTCACTCTAGTAAGGTGAACAATTTATGAGGACACTTTTTCATGCATGTGTTTTTCATTTGAGGTGGCAGCAATGCTTCCACCAATGTGATTATGCTGGGTTTTGTCAAAGCAGAGTTGAGGAAGGAAGACTACTGGGAGAAAAGGGGGGGAAGAAGCTTCTGTAGTTAAAATTAATCTTAATAAAAGTAGCAAGTAAACCATCTGGATATTGTTTTAATATGTTTAATGTAACGTGGATTTTTTAAAAATAAACATCTAATCCAAATTGTTTCATATGAGACTAGCTCCCTAATTTGAAGACTGTTCTAACTGAAAGTATGAGCAAGATTTGACTTGTTTGGAATTTAGTTTTCCATTATTTTTTTCATTGTGGCAGGGTGTGCAATGAATCCAGTTAGAATCCAGTTAAAAAAAGGTGCCAGCATCCACAGATCAAACTGTCACCATTCAGCTCATTAAGTTAAACTTCTTGCTGTAGTGATTAGAAACTAAAGACAAATGCTTTGTTTTATGAGGTTTCTGTGAAAATAATTGCTTTTTTTTTGTCATTGTAAACTGTAATGCTTGTTTTGGATTAAATTTTAATTTAACTGTATTTGTGTAGTACACTCTTATAAAGCACAAAAAATGCTATATTTATTTATGCTGATAATTTTGTTTTCACTGTTTATTCTTTTTTATATTACACTGTAAAATTCAAGGTGGAAAAACTCCAGATTCTAGCAATATTGTTGGAGGAGTTCAAAAGGGGGCATAAAGCAATGGGAACTGTTAGCAGTATCAACCAAGTATTTAGCCAGGGGACCATCAATGAACCTACAGCTCGACATTGGTTCCAAAAATTTCATAATGAAAACTAAAGCCTTGAAGATGAGGAGAGACACAAGACATCCTTCTGCAATGGACAATAACCATTTGAGGTCTGTTATTGGAGCAGACCCATGCAAAACAACAAAAGAGATAGCAGAAGAACTAAATGTTGACCATTCAACACTTGCTTGGTATTTCCACCAAATTGGAAAATGAAAAAAATCTCAACAAATCAGTGCTGCAGGAGCTGAATGAAAATTTTAAAACTGGGCTATTGCAAAGTCTGCTCTGTGCTCCTTTTGCACAACAAAAATTATCTATTTCTTGATTGANTATGCAATACTGGAGAATCAAAAAGGACCAATTCTTGTCCATGACAATTTCTGACTGTATGTCTCAGTAGTGACCCTGCAGAAGCTGCACAAACTGGGCTACGCAGCTCTACCCCACCCAGATCACTCACCAGACCTTTCTCCTACCAATTACCTCATTTTCAAGACTCTTGACAAAATCCTGCAAGAGAGGGTTTTCCACAACCAAGCAGCAGTTCAAAATGCCTTCAAAGAATTAATCAGTTCCAGGACTCCAGAATTCTATGCTACTAGAATAGACTGTTTTCTTGTTGGTGAAAAATGTGTAGATTCTAATTGCTTTTATTTCAATTAATGAATTTTATTTTTGGCTGAGATATATTGCTTTAAAGTAGGCTAAAAACAGCAGTTATTTTTGCACCAACCTAATACTTTTCAATGGTCTCTTTCTCACCTAAGGTTTTCAGAAAGACTCTATGAGCTAATCTGTTCTTTTGCTTCAGGATTAGTTTAATTTTTTAAAGTTATTACATTCTTCCTGGCATGGGAGTATTTGGAGTTACTTGCAGTGGAGTGCCTCCCATGTTTTTCTGCATGTGCTGTTGAGAGAGAGAGAGGAGAGAAATAAACGACTTTGATTTCTTTATTAGAAACCTAAATAATTGTGATTGTTATATTTTCCTAATGTTAAACATAAGGCTGAAATGGAAGAGATTCTTGGTTTAGAGTTAAGAAAAGAAAAAGCAGGAACCTTTTGAATCTGCATGCTCTGAAGTGGTGAGTTCCTGCATACCTAACTGTAAAGTTCTGCATGGTTCCAGTATTTGGATGGCGCTATTCTACTGTTGTAGTTGTCTGTATGTTTTAATGCTTTGCTAAGAACAAAACTTTCAGGGTATTGCAGGACTGAGCCCTTTAATTGGTAAATTTTTGTCTAGGTATAGCAGTGTAAAAGTCAGCAGTAAAGCTTAAAATGGACTTTATCACAGATGTGCTTTAAAAGCATAGATTTTGCTGTGCATATGAGATCTACCTAACCAGTATAGAGATACCACAAATAAAAGAACATTGGAGGTTCAAGGGTATCTTTATAAGTACTGTTGCAACAAATAAAGTGACTGTCTCTAATCCTGGTCCCATACAGATTTTATGTTAGTCTTCAACTCTGTTGCAAACATGAATTAAGTGCCAAGATTTTCATCCAAGTGCTAGAGAGTGTTAAACAAAGACGAATCATGAGATCTCTAAGCAGTGGGACAGCATGAGTAATAAATGGTTGGTGTGGAGTTTTTTTGCCCTGAGGGCAGAGGCGCATGCCTAGTGCAGTATAGTTTGTAAAGTGCTGAATTATTTTTGTAATAATGTGATCTGTTTGTTGTTAGAGGCTAATACAAAACTTTATTCTGTTTCTGCCCCTTTATAGGCAACAAGTTAATGTTCCCTCTTATCTTGCTCATTTTCCTTCTTCCACCCCACCAGTTTTTGGCAATCAGTAGAGTTGATCCTTATGACTTGTCCAGTTTGATGAATTTCACTTGAAGTCTTGATCATACAATGCATAGAAAATTTTCTCTTGTGAGGAATTTACATGCACTTAGGTACAGTCAAAGTTTCGTACTAAAGGTAATTTTAATAGTACATAAGCTATTTTGGGGGGAGGGGTTCAATTTTAAACAGGTTCCATTTGATGTTTAAATTGTGTGCTACATAGCAACATCTTCTCATATTGTGTGTCTGGATATCCTTGGTGATTAGGTGAAGGCTGACATACACATAGCACCGTGCTTTCCTTGTAGTATGTTATTGGCCTGCTTCATGTGAAGGATTGCCATAATTGCCAACTAGCAGATAAAGGGGTATAAAGATCAGATCAATCTGTGTATTATTTCTTTTTTATGAATCATAGGCTGAGACTTTGACCAGACCTTGAATATACATAAATGTAAACTACATTGGCTTGTGGCAGTGTGAAGGTGTCTGTAGAATGGTGATTTTATGCCACATACATTTTCCTAAAGCAAAATCAGGACTTGGGTACTTTGGAGCAAAATAAAGACTGTGGGAGGGGGATTATTCTTGTGAAGCTAACAATGTTTTAAATTAAGGTGTTGGATAGCTCTGGAAATTAAATTAATTGCTTTGATTTATAGCAGAGAGGGAAGCTAGGAAGGAGTAAGATGAGTAGATGTCTTCTAACATTCAAAATTAAAACAAGCTGGCTCTGCATACATTTCCAAAGTCACAGAATCACAGAATCACAGGGTTGGAAGAGACCCATCGGATCATCGAGTCCAACCATTCCCAACAAACACTAAACCATGTCCCTCAGGACCTCGTCCACTCGGGCCTTAAACACCCCCAGTACCAGCTTATGGACTTGTTGGCCTCATCTTGACTGTGAATGGTTTTCTGAACCCTATGTGGTGTTGAACCCCATTACCATTACAGTGCAGCACAGGACTCTCATCCTTTTTAAAGGAAAGCTCAGCTATGCCATTGTCAAACAGCCATTTCCAGACGTTTTTCAAACTCACGATAAGCACTTCTTTTAAGTGTTGAAATTGCATCTATGGCATTGATATTTTATGTGCCTGTTTAAGATGAGCAGCTCATGTAGAAATACTCACTTTAAGACAGACTGAAATCTAAAAATAAGGTATTGGCCTTTATATAGAACGATATATAAAGGTATGGTGCCTGCAACTCATTTCCTGGGCTGAGTTGTATTTATACATATTCTATGATTCTATATGGCAAACATGAATTAAACTTGATGTTCACCATAGAGAGTTTTGTCCTATTGCAGGCTTTTTAGACTTGTTGCTTTGCAGAATGGTCTGTTGGAGTACTTTTGTGAAAGGTGAATTATATGCCCATCCTTGCTGCTTGGAGTAATTTCTGTAATGAACTGGTACTTACATAACAAGGGAAATGCAGCTGTGCTGTGGACAACACAGGTGATTCTTAGTGTGTTGCCTACTTTGTAAAACAGAGAACTCTTCTCCTGGGCTGTGCAGGCACTTTATCTCTTGAAGAACAGCCTTAGCACCCATTGGGCAAATGCCCTGGTTTAAAGTCCACTTTGCTCAGCAATCTTGATCAGCCTTGTCTTTTTATTTTCCAGGTGTATAATTTGGTGCCTATAGAGATAGGAGTTGACGTAGCCTATCTTCTAGAAAATGTATTCTGAGAATCATGAAACCTGATTGTGCATTTCTTCATCTTGTGTTCAGATGTTTTAGGAAGACATGGGATGTTGAAGTTCTAGTAGCTTGCAAAATATTCTGAGATATTAAGAGGGTGGTTTTTGGTTGTTGTTCTTCCATATATCATTCTCAGTTAAGAACTCCATATCAACCAAAAATTCTTCCTGCTAGTTTACTAGGGGAGAAATGGAATTGGTTTGAGGTATTCAATGTTAGGAAAACTGTTACTAAAATGACCACATTCTGATGTGTCTAATATAATATTAAGACAAAGGCTCAGAAGACATACAGTAACCTGTGTTGCAGGAGGGCTGTTTATCAGCATTTCCTGCTTTTTGTTGGTGTTATTGATTGCTGGTGTTATTGATTGCTGGAGGCAAGACCACCATACGTGGAAGAATGTATAACTTTCTGAATACTTTTTCTCCAGCACAGATCTGAGCTGTTAATCCAAATTCTTTCCACTTTTACTGGTGTCAGATACGAGTGACATATATTTTCCATTACTATAACAAGGAATTTCATTAGTTTTCTATGTTGTTTTTCATTGTTCTAACCTCAGCATGAACTTTGAGTTTCCCTTTCTTTTCTTAACTGCAATTTCACATACAATTTCTTTTTTTTTTCTTAAAGCTGTAGCAGACTTCACAATGGGCTGATGTTATAATACGATAACATTGAACGTGATCCCTTTTGGATGCATGAAACTTTCTCTTCCCTTCCTCTTACAACAGATTGTGTTTGCTGTTTTAATTACCCTATGAGGCATAGGAGCCTGTCATCACAAGAAAGCTGGTGAGGGACTTTTTACAAAGGCACGTAGTGGTAGGATGTGAGGGGCAATGGGTTTAAATTGGAAGGGGAAAAATTTAGATTAGACATTAGGAAGAAATTCTTCACAATGACGGTTGTGAGATATTGGCACAGGTTGCCCAGGGATGTTGTGGCTGCCCCATCCCTGGAGGTGTTCAGGGCCAGATTGGATGGGGCCTTGGGCAGCTTTGTCTGGTCAGAGGTGTCCCTACACATTCCCTTCCAACCAAAACCATTTTATGATTCTATGATCCTTTCATCTGTTTCTTGGGTAGTTACTAAGGTTTTGTTACTGTGAGATAATGAAGTTTCTCAGCTTGTGTTTTTATGATAATCCTAAAGTTTGTAAGCACAGGTACAAGCCATTAATGATTTGCCCATCACTAATATAACCTGTCAGTTCAGTTCACAGTTTGGAAATACCAGTAAAGTGGTTTCATAGAGGAAATAATAGAACATGGCATATATGATAGATGACTTTTTGTGATGAATTTACTGTGGTAATTCTTCATTTTAGCAGTACTCTGCGCTATATTCAGGGTGTGAAGGCTTATGGAAGATGGTGGTGGAAGATCCCTTATCATTGATCAACAAGGAGGAAGCTGAACACATGCCACTAAGTGCTGAAAATAACTTTCCTACAAAAATCAGAGAAGCACTGAGTGAGACAGAAGCTTACAAATGTGCTTACAGAACTCATGTGGTCAGTTTCTGTTGCATCAAAATGAGGTCCTGTTATTTAATTTCCTCCACTCCTGTAGCAGCCCATCATCAGGTTCACTAGATGTGTCTCTTGCAGGCTTCAGCCTGGCTATGTCTTACCAAAAAAAAAGTGGGGGGGGGGGATGGGGAACGGGGGCTGTGAGCCTTCTGTTCTCTTTGCCTGTGTGCTTTCAAGCCACTATAACTTCTGTTACCAGGCTTGAAAATTGTTTTCTAAAACTCCTATTGAAGCACCTGAAGTCATATAAGAGCACCTAGACCGAGCATGTAGTTTTCTTAGGATTTCCCCCCCTTTCTTCTGTTTTTCTTTGTGTCTTTAGGAAGAGAAAGGAAACTAGTGACTGCCATCTGCAGTTTTGAATTTCTGCCATTGGGTGATGCTGTTTGTTCTGATTTGTAGACCTACCTTATTCAGCTCCTTGCTGTTCAGTGTGGCTGTGCTTGTACGGTTTGGTGATGCTGGTACCCAAAGGGAACTGAAATACTTGAATACTGTCATTTTTAAAAGCTGCAGAACCAGAAGCTTTTCTTTTAACTGTGCTTTGTTAGGCAGTGAAGGTCTACCTAGTTGAGTGGTAAGGCTGTGCTTTTCTGCATGTTATAATCATGTTAGGTCATAGATGAAATGATACTAGTGAAATTGTGGACCATTTCCAAAATAAGCATTCTCCAGGATTGTTTTCTATTCCTTTATTTATTAATTACCTTCTGAGTATGTCCCCCAAAAGGGGATACCTTACATGTTGTGGAAAGTATTGATACTGAAATGTCTGAATACTGGAAGTTGACTTGTCTTATTATTTTGGAACTTTCAGAGTTTTCTGTAGTGCTCCTACATGGAACACTACAGAAGGCAGTGGATGTAGTGTACCTGGACTTCAGTAAAGCCTTCAACACAGTTTTTCACAGTACCCTACTTGAGAAACTGGCTTCCACTGGCCTGGACAGGTGCATCCTCTGCTAGGTTAAAAACTGGCTGTTTGTCCAGACCCAAAGAGTGGTGGTAAATGGCATTAAATGCATCTTGAGGCCAGTCACAAGTGGTGTCCCCAGGGCTTGATGCTGGATCCAGTCCAGTTCAATATCTTTGTCAATGACCTGGATGAGGGGATTGAATGCACCCTTAGCAAGTTTGCAGATGACACTAAACTGAGAAGAAGTGTCAATTTACTTGAGGGTAGGGACACTCTACAGAGGGGTCTGAACAGGGTGAACCGCTGGGCTGAAACCAATGGGATGAGGTTTAAAACACCCAAGTGCAGAGTCGTGCACCTGGGACTTAAAAAACCCATGCAGCACTAAAGGCTTGGGGAAGAGTGGCTGGAAAGCTGCCTGGAGGAGAAGAACCTGGGGGTGTTGGTTGACAGCCGACGGAACATGTCAGCAATGTGCTCAGGTGGCCAAGAAGGGCAGTAACGTCTTGGCTTGTATCAGAAACAGCGTGGCCAGCAGGATCACGGAGATGATTCTCCCCCTGCAGTTGGCACTGGAGAGGCTGCACCTCAAATCCCATGTTAAGTTTTGAGCCCCTCACTATAAAAAAGACATTGAGATCCTGGAACGTGTCCAGAGAACAGCAAAGCTGATGAAAGAGCTGGAGAACAAGTCTTATGAGGAGTGGCTGAGGCAACTTCGGTTGTTTAGCCTGGAGAAGAGGAAGCCGTGGGGAGACCTTATTGCTCTCTACAACAAGGACATTGTGGAGAGGAAGGTGTTGACCTCTTCTCCCAAGTAACAGGGGACAGGACAAGAGAGAAGGAAGTCAGGGGAAGTTTAGATTAGGAAAAAAATCTTCACTGAGAGGGTTCTCGGGCACTGGCAGAGGCTGCCCAGGGGGCTGATTGAGTCCCCATCCCTAGAGGTGTTCAAGCGGGTAGATGAGGTTCTTGGGGCATGGTAGAGTAGTAGATAAGTGTGGTTGGAGCTGATGATCTCTAAGGTCTTTTCCAACCTTATGATTCTATACATAGTTCAGATTTGTAAAAAGAAAAATGCCTATTTCAGACTGGGAAAGTAGTTCTGGTTCTGCATAAGCAAATGGGGACATCAAACGACTCTGCTGTGCCTGGAGTTTTCTGCATATATTCTGCTTTGCTGGTGGTAGCAGTAACATAAAATTCAAAGAGTGTGATATACAGTCCTAAAAAAGGCTTCTTTTTTTTCTCCTAAATGAGAAATTATGCCAACAGTATTTCTCTTGTTTTTCTGTATTTCTCTTGTTCTGGGTTCAAAAAAATCTACTAAGTAAAAAATAGCAGCAAAACCCTTTTCATTTAGGCATTTGATAAATTTATGCACCTCAAATCCTTTTTATGTGCTTATTGCAGTATTTAAAATTTGAGTCTCATGGCTATGCTTTGTGCTTGAGAATTATTAAAGAATGGAAAAGCGTATTTTGTTTTGATACTTGCTGAAATGAATGGATATAGTGATGTCACATTATTGTTATGGTTTATTATTTCTTTAGCACATGGGCAGGGAAAAGACTGGGTTTGTTCTGGGTTTTGTCGTTTCTGCAGCAAGAGGGGATGGACTTTGAATAATGGCTGTAAATCTACACTCTTTACTCTTCAGATCATGCTTATATGAGCAGAGCTGGACCCTCCCCCCCAGCTCACTTTTCTTTATTTTTCTGCATAGGGTCCCTGTGCATTAATGCTGAGGAAATGCTTACATCAACGTGATAAATTAGTTGAGAAATTTACTAGGAATGAGTAATAAACAAGAATAGTTGTTTCTGAGTAGGCAGAATTACAAAAGAATATAATGAAAGCCAAGATCCGTCCTTGTACATTGCTAAAAGTTCGTTAAAATACTATCGTATCAAAGTGCATTCTTGTTAGCATTCAGTATTCATTGTGTCCATGTTTCATTGTTTTGCTCTTAAACTAGACATTTGAGAGAGATTTCCTCTGCCCACTGTTACAGACAAGGTATTAAGTATTGTCTTCACTAGGTGAACACATGTGTGTTCATTTGCATGTTGCAGGCAGTAAGAGGGACTGGAAATGAGAATGCATGTGTCTCTGGAGGCAAAGGTTCTGCCTGTTCAGCTTTTACCTGCAGGATTCCGTTCAGTTATCTTTTCTGGTTGAAATGCACAACTCTTTGAAAAGCACTGATATTATTAGAGGGCTGCAACAGTATAAAAACTCATTATGATCACTTTTGCTTCCTTTTTATTAACTATAGATTATCTAATCTCCTTGCTATCAACAGTTATTGACTGGAAGAAGCCTATCTAGTTTTTCATGCCGTCTTTTATCTATGCAGTGGTATAAAAGATGGAGAGGAAAACTTGTAATTTCTAAGGAGATTTTAGAAAAATATCTCAGTTCTCATGTTGTATAAGGACTTCACAAGTAGTGAGTATCTTCTATCTTTATTTTGAGGAAGAACAGACATAATAATATTCCCTTTACAGTCGATTGTTATCTTTATTTTGACAATTCACATTGACTGTGCTTTTTGAAAAACTTCTGTTCTTTAAGCAGAAAAGTTCAGTATTTCTGTAAAGAAGTGATAAAGAAAAAATTTGACTGGTTAATGAGCATTTAAATGTCTAAATGTCTTCAAGTTTACACATCATAATTGCAATCAATGTGACTTGTTCAGTTTGTTGTGGCAGAAGTGGTTTGCTGGAACGGTTTCAAAGGGACATTGACCAAAGATCTAGTAAAGACACTGTGTTTGGCTCTGGGCATGTGGAAGGATGTGGATCTGTTGGAGTGGGTCCAGGGAAGGGCCATGGTCGGAGGGCTGGAACCAGTGTCCTGTGACAGGCTTGGAGAGGCTTTGGGAATACCTTATTGTGGCTTTCCAGTACTTAAAGGAGACTTAGAAGAAAGGTGGGGAGAGACTTTTTACCGAGGACTGTAATGAAAGATCAAGTGACAACTGTTTTAAATTGGAAGAAGGTAGATTTAGGTTAGATGTAAGGAAGAAATTCTTTACTGTGGGGATGGCAAGACATGGGAACCAGTTGCCCAGAGAAGTTATGGATACCCTATCATTGGAAGTGTTCAGGGTCAAAATACTACTGTGTGTGGCCTTCTTTTGAGAATACAGAAGAGGTGTTATTTTTGTTTGAAACCAATTTCATTGTTCATCTTTGATTTACTAAGCAATGTTTAGATTGTATTAGTCACATTTACTGTAAAAGAGATTTTCAAATATGAGCTTAACCTGTTGAGTAAGAATCATAATTTCTGTTCCTTTCCTGCAAAAAAAAAATCACAATATCACATATTTTTTAAATTGGTTTAAAAAATATAATAGAACGAGTTCTGTATACCGTGTTAGATCTTTTTTCATTAGTGTCAAGATATTGTCATGACAGTCATGAGAAGTTGACACAGCTTGAGAGGACATTCACTACAGCCAGTTCTGGAACTTGCAATCTAGTTGGAATATTTGGTGGTTTTGAGTGCCTTCTTTTAATTGAAGCTCTTGAGTTGCACTTCCATGAGCACTTCACCATTTAATACATTCTTTGAAAGTGCTTTTAGAATTCGTAGCTACCAAAAAAACAAGCTTAAAAATGCTTTCTGATCTGGTGGGTGTTTTTCAACCTGGTGATTCTATGATTCTGTGGTTTTTAATGCCCATACAAGAGATCAATCTGGTGGCAGCAGATGGAGGTTCTGGTTCAATCTTTTGTCTCCTCTCACCTTCTGACCCACCTTTGCTGTCAACCTGCTCCTGTAGGCCTTTCTGTAAAAGTGTCAACCTGCCCTTTGAAAATTAACTTCAAAGAAAACAGTATTTATTAATAAATGCCTACAGAACTTTACTTTGTTCTTTGAAAAAAAAACCTAATAAAAATAGAGGCTTTCTAATCTTAAGAATTTTTATTAAAATGTTTCTAATTTTGATCCCGTTTCTTTGGTACAGATTTCAGGTACTGAAATGTACCCTCCAGCTCTGTTCATATGAGATCTATTTTTCTTTATTGAACTTGCTAGGAAGAGTTGTTGTATGTTTCTTTTAATGAAGATTTAATAAAGTAGCATATGTATATACTTAATGTAGAGTAATGAAACTGTGTTTTGAAACAAGAACTCTTTCTAGTTTTCAGTTAGCACTTGCAGTTTTGACTTTGTGGATGTAGACCTGTAACTGAATGATCTTTTGCAAAGAAAAAAAAAAGGAAATAACAATATAAATAAAGATAAACACAATATTTAAAATTTTATAAGCAGTTGGCCTAGTGCCTAAGGATGCATATAGAATCATAGAATAACCAGGTTGGAAGAGACCCACCGGATCATTGAGTCCAACCATTCCTATCAAACACGAAATCATGCTCCTTAGCACATGTGTCTTGATTATGCAATAATTATTTAATGTGAATTTATGATAAATGTATGAAATTATGGAAGTCTTTATGGAATTATGGAATTCTAAGACCAATTTGAATAACACCTTTACAAATTTATAAACTTAGATTTCCGTTCATCATGGATATGTGAGTTTAGCTGGAAGCTGGGAATTTTAATTTCATAGTACCTGCAGTTATCATTACCAGACTGCAAGACATTTAGATACACAAATTCTCAAAACAACCTCTGTTAGTTGTAATTTAGAGATAAATTAAGAAACTAGTATGCAGTCTCCTTATGTACAGCTTCATGTATCGTCTTGCTCAATAGCCTCAGGCAGTAGCAAGCTTTCAGCATGAAATTTAGAGCACGCATACCTGAGTTATTGTATATCATGCATACTAAATATATGGCTTTTATAGACATATAAATCACAACATCAGGATTCTTGTGTTGTCTAAATGTAAAGCTGATCTTAATCTCAGTAAGGTGGCTAAATTTATCTTGGTAAGAGAACCTGATCCTGTGCAAAGGTTATGCTTGGTGAATCATTAAAAGAAAATGTGTATTCTCAGAATTTCAAGTAAGTCTAGAGAACAGTTGCTCAACTTTTTCTAAGTCTGGATCATCATCAGTTCCTAGTGGATGCAGCAAGTAAAATGTGTTAGGAACCATTTTCTAGCCTTGAGGCTAGGTTGCAGTTTGGAATGGTTCACATCCGCAAGACAGAATTCTCCTTTATGGGCTTCTCTTCCTTCACCTTGATGGTCTCCCACCAAAAGTAAATCACAGAACTGCCTTTCCCATGCTTCTCCTTGGGAATAACTGTACACTATATACCCAGTCATTCCTGAATGTCTGTAGGAGTGCTAGTTGTTGTGAGCTAGCAGTGCTTTGGGGACCGTCCAAAAAGTACAGCAGGAAAGGGCAACCAGAAGCCACCACTGAAGACTGGCGTCCTGGCTCTGCACCTCTTACTAATACAACTAAAATCTCTGCTGAAATGTTGATTAACTCAAGTTCGCTGCAACCTTCAGACATTACTACTAATTGTTTTTCTGTAATGAGACTGATGATTCTTCTCCTTCCTTCCACTCTGTTCTAAAACTCCTGTAATGGTTCTTGTACTTATTTTGATCACAGTAAGAGGATTAGATGAGTCCCATTGGCTTGGGCCATGGAGGCTGCCACCTCAAGACATTGTGTGTATGTAAACCTTTGGCAACTCATTGCCAGTCCATTTGCAGGTGTCTTGAATTCCAGGACGTGGTTTCCGATGTCCTCCTACTGTATTAACCTCATGACATTCTCTAGTGCCTAACCTTTTCAGGAATTTTTTTTCCTTGAAACCAGTTTTCAAAACATAAATACTGCTCAACTTGCAGGAGAGGTTTGTTAAATATTTATCTGTCAAAATGTGCTCTGGGGGATAGGTGTTGGGAGTCAGCAGTGGCATTTCAGAATGCAGTTGAGCTGGGTCATGAAGCAAGTGGACTATGTCATTTGATAACTGACTTCCTCGGCTGTCATGAGAGTGTAGTGTAAGATACAAGGATTTATTCTGCTCTTGCATACTGGTATGATATGTTTGTAGATAACTGCTAGAAGAAGCCAAGTGAATTATGACACTAGTGTAACCTAGTAACTAGTGTAATTTTGCTTGCTTTCTGAATTCTTTTGTGGTTTTCCATTGGCAATTTGGGACTTGCCAAAACTATAACAGATAAGTTTTGAAAACTTTGTAGTGATTGTCAGTGGGAAAACTCTCTAGCAGTTATTTTTAACTGCAGTTACATTAGCAAAAGGGGTTTACAAGTATTAAGAATGATGAACTATCATTAAAGAATCAACATTCTGATTTCTTTTGCTGTTAAAAGTGAAATACCATTACTTGCAAAATTCTGGAGTTGTTAAGGATTTTGTTCTGTTTGTATAAATGCTGCAAAAAAAGACCCTAAAACAAAATAAAACCCACAGCAGATGAGAAATCAAACCAAATTTAATTTTTTTTAAAAATCAAATTTATAAAATAACATTTGTTGAAAGTCATTGTTTTTCACAGGGTGTCATAAAGTGAGAAGAATCGACACATTGTATTACTGATTGTTAACTTCAGTAAAGCCTCTCTTAATGCATTTGAAGACTTTTTCCATAAGAAAGTGTCTCTGGTGCTGGAACTTGTCTTGCATTAGTATTAAGAAATCTTTCAAATACGTCAATGAAAGTCTGTTTTCTTTTACTGTTTGCTCTCAGGATGTGAGAAATCATTTAGTCTGTCTGGGATATTCTGTTTTCAAGACAGTATCTTCTTCGGGCAAGGTTCTTAAAATACAAGGGGGTTTTATTCATAAAATGTGTGAGTGTAGTCTCAGTAAAAATGTTGCTGAAGTAGCTTGTGACATCATTTCAGTCATGAGGAAATAAGTTCAGTCTGACTCGTAAACAATGCAAAACTGAACGAAGAGTTACTCTGTTCATTTTATAATCACTTAATTTGTGAGAATTTATTGGTTTTGGCACTGCTTACAATTTATTTTACTTTGCAAAAAATGCTTTCTATGAAAGCACAATAGCTAAGTGAGGCATAAGAAAATGAAATATACAAACCCCAGCACCTGTCAGTTTGGCTACTATTGCTACATGTGAAGCAAATGTGGAAGGTTTTAATTTCTGTTTCTCATGGTAATAGAAACTGAGACAGCTTATGAAAGAGCTTATACAGAGCTTATGAAAGAGGGTTGGCAGGAGTCTGGTAGTTGATCATGTTTAAAAGAAGACCTAGTGCTTGTTTTGAAGTTAAGCTGAACACTTCAACCTTCTCTTAACATTTCCTGAATGTTCCAGTGAAAGTTGTTGGGATTTATTTGTGTACTGAGCATTGAATAAATAAAATGAGGAAGAAGTCAAAGGGCTTCACAGGAAAGTATTTAGACCAGGATTGATATTTTGTACATGATTATAAAATAAAAAGGAAGCCAGTTAATTACATTCAAAAATTAAATGAAGTGCATTGTATTTGAAATGACCTGCCACCAGTTCTATTTTCATGAAGAATAGACTCGGTAACTCAAAGGTATCGTAAGGGAAAAAATTACTGGGAAGAAGATATTAATAAGTCTCAGCAGAAGAGTGTGTATCTAAGGCTTCTTTCCTCCCAACTTGAGACTTGATTTGTACCTGTATAAATATCCTGTGAAATCATCCCCTGTAGGCTGTATTAATTGCTCTGCAGTAAATTGGGATCACATCTATTAGTCATCTATTATCAGTTGTTGTAATTGCAAATTTTGTGCTTTTTTTGCTTTTGAAGGACTATAGTTCTGTTATTTATTTGTTTCTTGGAAAATGTAGCATTTTATATACAATAGAGCATGAAATTGGCATTACTTAATGAGAAGTATTAGTATTTAGAGTGAGTCCAGAGGAGAGCCATGAAGATGATGAGGGGGCTGGAGCTCTTCCCAGATAAGAACAGGCTAAGAGAGATGGGATTGTTCAGCCTGGAGAGGAGAAGGCTCCGAGGAGACCTTATAGCGACCTTCCAGTACCTTAAGGGGCTACAGGAAAGCTGGGGAAGGGGCTTTTTATCAGGGAGTGAAGGATAGGATGAGGTAAAATGACTTTAACCTGAAAGAGGGGAGATTTAGATTAGATACTAGGACAAAATTTTTTACAGTGCAGGTAGCGAGGCACTGGCACATGTTGCCCAGAGAAGTCGTGGCTGCCCCATGCCTGGAGGTGTTCAAGACCAGGTGGATGGGCCTTGGAATAGCCTGATCCAGTGGTAAGGATCCCTGCCTGTGGGATGATCCTTAAGGTCCCTTCCAACACAAGCCATTCTATCATTCTGTGTTTAAGCAACGGAGTTCAAGCTGCAGACATCTGGAGGCTTCCCTGACTGGCCTGATTTAAAACGCAGGCAGCAAACACCATTAAACTGTCTTCTGGCTTTAGTAGTCAGCCAGGTCACACAGTCTACTATTTACAATTTCTGTAGAGTTCTAGAAAGGCATTTTACAGTCCTTTCCTGAAACACTTGTTTTATTTTCTGTGCTTTAAACTAGTGAAAAGTGTAATTATCATCAAGGTTAGCTTTATACTTAACATGTAATGGAGTGCACATCCTTTACACACATACTAGAAAATTAATGGGTTGTTCTTTGACCCATCACTAAAATCTTGGAAGCTTTGTATGAAGGAATTTGGAAACGGAGAATAGTGAATGCCATTAACAATGTGTATGTGCTGTTTTCAGTCTTCAAGTCTACTAACTTTCTTTTTTTATTTCCCCCTACCTCCCTTGGCTGTGAAGTTTGTGGTGAGAAAAAATATACTCCGTAGCTTATTTTTTACAGTTCTTTAAAAATTTTATCACTACTAAAGTCACTATGTGTTTGCAATGGAAAACTCTGGGCTGTGTCATTATGAGAAGTTTTCACCATTTGGGTGGCTGCGGTACTTTGCTTTTAGTCTTCAGTCTGTCAGTACACTCCCAAGCACTGCAGTTCAGGGAGCCATGCGCTTATATTTAGCTGCAATGTTTTACCATGAAATGCAGCAATCACTGTTATGAATAATTTTGAAATCATCCTAGATCTTTTCTCACACATTATTTTCATCACTAGAGTATTATGTGTTGCTGTCTTTGCCACAGATGAATTTGTGTCTGGCAGTGCAATTTTAAAAAGCCTCAATTCAAAGTGAAATAATAACAGAATTCAGAGTAATGCAGAACACAATAAAAGTCAACATTTGAGCACAGAAGACCTAACTGGCATTTGTTTTTGCTTGCTGAATTCAGAAGTTTCTGAGGAAGAGTTGTAATCCATGATGTTTGGAGTGGAAACAGTTTTAGAGTGCAGTAGTAATGTGAGAGAGTGATGACACGTGGCCTCAGTGGCTGTATGGGGTTGAATTGGTTTTCTTCCTTTTCCATTCCCATTCACACTAAGTTGTAAGCAACTGGTAGTTTTCAGAGATGTTTCAAGGAGCAATTGGAATGCTAAGAGAAGGCAGCAGCAAAGCAGGTGTGCAGGCTGTTGGGAGAGAAAGGAGTTAAGTGCCAAAGCTGGCATTAGTAGTAGAGTGAAGAGTTTGTAGAGAGTAATAAGGCTGTCACTGCTGGGTTTTTGGCTAGAAGAGTGTGTGGGTAACAGTAATGAGGCAATCTTCAACAGAAACATACTATGGCAATATATTTTTCTGTCGGTGTCAATGTTTTTCAAAATTGGGGGTTTGTATGGAATCCTGGAATTTGCTCCAGAGTAAGAGTTATTCCAATGTAATATCAAATGTGAAACTGATAAGGAAAAAAACCAAAACAAACCCAAACAACATTATGTCCCCCAAAAGCCAGTACACACAATCAACAAAACAAAGTCCTTCATTTTAATTGAGAGACGTTTAAAATGTTATGCTAAACTTGACATGGAAGATAAAAATACTATCACTACCAAAGCAGTGATTTAGAACTTCCTGTTGCAATGGTGATGATAACAGCTGAAATGAATCACGTGACTTACCCAATCTTTGTCTCTGTGCTTTTTCAGAACTTTGGAGCAATTTGAAGCCTCTGGTTTTCATTGTGCTTTGGAACAAAATAAAATTTTGCAATGTTGAAGGCCTTGTATAAGTTGTGGCCTCAGCCCAGTACTAGTTACATACTCGATTCTTACATTTAAATTTCCTAGCAAGTACTGGGTGTTTCAAGTGAAATTCATCTTGTGTTAGACCTCAGTGCATCTAAACCTAAAGAGAGCTAGGAGCCTGCTAGTCAAGAAGCATCTGTTAGTTACTGATAAGTGCTTTCTGTTTCAGGAGCTGTAAATAAGTGAATGTTGAAGGCTGAGTTGTTTAAACAACAAATGAAACAATTGTGTTATTGTCTGTTATGGGAATCTATTCTGAATTCTCAAGTGTTTATATTATCATCTCAATGGCTGGAAACTCCTGGGTTTTGCTCTTGGAAAGACTAGTGGAAAAAATGATTCAGCCACTTGCTACCCTCTCCTACTAGCTGGACATTAGATTCTACTTGTTTTGGCTCAATCCTGGTAGTGTGCTTTGTACCTTCACATTCTCTTTTCTTCCCTTCCCCACAAAACCTTCATATTCTAAACCACTTCTCCTTGGAGGGTTTTAGGAGATTACAAAAGTAACTCACTTATAGATTCTAAGATGGGTTTGGGGTTGCTTTTTGTTTTCAATCTCCCAGAAAGAGGCAAGGCTCACCTCTTCTGCAAGAGCTGAAATAAACCTCCTGTCTCTCTGGCAAATAATGCTGGAAGAGAAAGAATGTATTTGAAATTATTGTAGCAGGAGCAACTTTTGTTGCCATGATTTCTGAATTTCAGTCATGAAGATGTGAAATACATGCTTACCTAAACAGGGTAGTAGGTAGATGAGTATTCTGGATACATTGCCTTGACTGAAATGGACATAAAGATCTCTCTTAGCAACCAAAGTAATTCACATTGGTACAAGGAGCTCTCAAGCTAGCTAAGCAAGTCTGCTGTGATGTCCTGGAGAAAGGAGCCCACAAGTATTTCAGTAGATCTGCAGGATGTGGTGGAGTCCAGTAATAGACTTGATTGCCGCAAGCCACAGCTGCCTCTACTCTAAGCCAAATAACTACTGCTTGTAGTCTGCAGTAGACATAAGAGTCCACTAGCACTGAGGGATTAAAGTGTTCTTTTGTCCATTGAAGTAGAATCTCCCATGTATCTCCTGTCACTTCTGCTGCTTGGGAAAACAAATGAACAAAATGGAAACCAAGACTCACAAATGAAAGAGAGTGAAGTATTTTTTTCAGTGCCATCATAACTGCAGTGGAGACAATTTGTGAACCTGGCCAACTGATATATTCCTACTCTGATAAAAATGCATTATTATTTCAGTTGAATGCTGTATTTTGCCCAGATGTCTGATTACGAGTTACCTATCTTGTTGAACGAGTCTTGGAGGAAAATTGAGTCCTGTTGGTCAACCTGTTTAGTGACAGTGCCTGAAGGATGTATTTCTCATTACATTGTCATTCTGTAGTCCTCACATGGTACATTCAGAAGGACTTAAATGTGCCTTAGATGTTGACCAAAGATTGGCAACAAGTTCCCAATGTGTCTGTTGTTGGATCACTTTCTTTGTCAGGATTTATTCCAGTGTGATTTTCTGTCTTGAGAAGGTTGTGTAGACTCAAGAAAGAGAAGGGATTTAAAGGATCATAACCATTCACCTATCCAGAACCAACTGGTTGGAGTGTTCATGGTTAAGATTTGTCTGGTTTGAGGAGACTTGCAATACTCCAAGTGTTCATGTTTCAGTGTATTGTAGTGCTTGACTAACCATTACTGTTAAAAATATTTCATGAATGTGTAACATGAGCATTCTGTTCATTAGGACCATTGCCTCTCATCATCCTGAGTGTAGATAACAGAACATACTACTACAGTCCCTTGGGACTAATAAAAGATTGCTGTGTTCACTAGCAAGCTCTTCTGCCATAGATTAACTGTGTTGCTTATGCTCTCACTCTCTTCTCTGACAGCCTATCAGCACACCTGTACCTATGAACCATGTGCTGCTACTTGCATATTTTTCAAGATTTTTAGCTGTGTGACAGAACTAGGAGCATTACAAAGAGTGCGGTGAAGGAGTTAAGTCTGTAAAAATGTCAAGTTTGCTGATTTAGTTGCTCCCAGAAACCTCTCTTCTTTTAAGTTCCATAATGTGAATTCAAATTTAATATTCTGGAGCTAAATGTTGTTGGAGACAAGACTTATTCTCTGGTGGGGGAACTGGTGATCTGTAAAAAACGTCATGTCTGGAGGCTTTCCATATAAGTGATTCCTGCTTGTTCCCAGATTTTTTAATTGTTTCTAGAGTATGTGCTTCGCTCACCCCAACTACATTTTAAACTAGCTATTTATCTTTCTATTTGTCCATGTATTTGTAAATAACATGTAAAAAGAAGAGTAAGTGTTAGCATGAATTACTCAAACTCTTAGCGGTTCAATTCTATTTGTGAAAATGCATTGGCATTTTGCTATATATAGTTACACCAAACAAAACTTCTAACAAATAGAAGCACTTCTGTGGGTGAAACAAACACATTGCTCGTTCTGCCTTCTGCATGGACTGAAGACTGAGAATTGGTTGCGTTCTGATGGAAGAGCCATTTCTGTTCAAGCTGTTGTTGTCTAAGGGCACAAATATACATTATTTTTAAAAATATTATTCTCATAGTTGACAAAGTAAAGGTTCTTACACCTGAAGCATTAATTCTTTGAAGAGAGTATTTTCACTGGAGATTTTCTGTTACTGTCTGTATAGCTACTGGACCTGGAATTTGCCATTGTGTTTTACTATATGTATGCAGATTTTTTGTTCCGCAACAAGCATTGTCATGCTTGGAGAATTTGACACCTTACCCTGAACTTGGCTCTGTTGCTGCTATAAGAAGAGTCAAGAAAGAGCCTACAGTTAATTTATACTTTCTCTGGGCTCTGCTCTGAATGATAGTGTTAATGATAATTAATTCTGTGGCATTCATAAGAAAACACTGGGAAATATCAGAGGTTTCTGTTCAGACAGATAACCTTAAGTATGCTAGTGACCTTCTTTATATATTGGTCAATAAATATAAATTCTGTAAGATAACATAAAAGCTTTCATTTTCGTCTGAACATATTTGTTGGTTATCAAGAGAAAAAGCATAGCTTTTTCTTCAGGACTGATGTGTCCCAAATCCAAATACACTGTGTTGTTTCTGAGCAGTGGGAATATATGGCCTGAGTTCATCATTTTAATGAGCTCTTGTTTAATATTTATAGAGCATCTTTGCCTGTATGGGCTTCTGTCTAGTGTCTGCTTTAAGTAATTGAGATGGATTGTTAAATTCCAGGTACAGAAAAGAGACAACAAACTGCCAGTCACTTTCACTGGGGAAAGCTTTTCTCTTAGGTGTAATACATTTACATTTCTCACTGACATGATACCAATCTTCATTATATTTCTAGGGCAAGTACAGGAAACCGCTGGGACAGCAATATAATGCTGTATTGTGAAAGGTGTCTTTCTTAACCAGTGGAGGCAGATACTTGCCTTCGAATGCTGAATGTTCTGGTTTTCTGCTTTCAGAAGCTGACACAATAACATTAGGGAAAAATGTTTGGTACTGATTGACTGAAGAGATCAATAGCACAGAGCTGTATGTTTTTCATTTTAAACTTGTCTTAATTAGCCTTTGTAATGAATCGTAGAATCATAGAATCACCAGGTTGGAAGAGACCCATCGGATCATCGAGTCCAACTGTTCCTATCAAACATTAAACCATGCCCCTCAGGACCTAATCTACTCGTGACTTAAACACCTCCAGGGAAGGCGAATCAACCACCTCCCTGGGCAGCATATTCCAATGCCTAATGACCCTTTCCGTAAAAAACTTCCTCCTNCGTTGGCCTTCTTGGCCACCTGGGCACACTGCTGGCTCATGTTCCGTCGGCTGTCGGCCAACACCCCCAGGTCCCTCTCCTCCAGGCAGCTTTCTAGACAGACTTCTCCTAGTCTGTAGCTCTGCATAGGGTTGTTGTGCCCCAAGTGCAGGACCTGGCATTTGGCCGTGGTAAACCTCATGCCGTTAGTCATGAACTTGCACGTGGTTGAGATTTCAGCCTAAACATAGACTGCAGCTTGATTTATTGTTTTGTTATAGTTCAGAATAAACCATTACAGTTCTTCATAAAAAAAATAACTTTGTAGGGTTTGCTACGGTCCACTGCGCTTCCACGTTATTTGGTCAACTGTGTTGTCAATAATGTAAATGGAGAATAGATTTATGGATCTGTTGTGTAACACAGACCACTATGAGCAACTATGTTTACAGGTCAGACAACAGCACCATCCTATTCCTTAGTTTCTTCCAAAATCTGGATGGATCAGAGCCAGTTTAATGCCAGCCACTACATGGGGTTTTTTCTCAAGGATATTTTTGCATCTTTTTAAAAGTGAGATTTGAGGCTTGTGCAATGTTGACTCTTTTCCCAAGCCCTGCAGGAGGTCCCTGCAAAAGGTCCACCACCTTACTTTGCACTGTGGATTTCACAGGCATTTCTTCTCAAAGGAAATGCTCTGAGGCCAGTAATTACTTGGAAAAAATCACTAGGCTCTTTGTATTGGGCAATATAGTTCCAATAAGTCTGTGTAAGAGGATGAGATGTAGGACAAGGATTTCTCAATATTTACAGAATCTGCTGGTGTGGGCGACTGCAGACAGGTCAAAGTGAGAAGATTTTGGAGACTCTTATCGTGCAAGTGAGGCAGTCTGGTGAGGGATAGTGATTTCTGCCTTTGACTCTCTGGGTCACACTTGTTGCAGATATGTTTCCACTACTTGGCAGAGCAATTCCTGAACTGATTATTACACTACCCTGGCATGAATTTTAGGTTACTATAAAATGTAGTTTCAGTGGATTGCTCGTGGTTCATGAACAACTGGCACAAACTAGAACTTCTCTAACATTGATTGCTCAGGAATCAGAGCTCTTCACCTCACTCTGAAAAGTAGAAAGTAGAAATATTTGTCTTGAGTGGGCACATTGTAAGGTTTCTTTTTCTTCCTTCCTAGTATAGTAAATTACAGGTGATAAACTAAGTCTGGCATACTGGTAACAAAAGCTATACCTAATTTTGTTGAATTATACATACAGTTTAATTGTAAGCTGTTCAACAGACTCTCAGTGAGTGTATAAGGCAGTGGTAGTTAGCAGGTGGTTTTTACATTAAGGTACCACTAGGGCTGTGGCTTGCTGTTTCTATTCGTACTTAAATTTGAAGGATTCTCATTGTATTCCCTCAATAACTTTGTGAAGCATGTGCAAATTTTAATTAAAATTTTACTTTCCCAGAACACATACTCATGTTAACCAAACGTCTCTTTGGAATTGAACTAGAACAGATGGTGTGGTTTATTTCAGTTGACAGCACTTAATCTAGATTGATTTGTTCTGTTCAGCACTTCACTGATGGAAAATAAAAGGTAACATTGTAGGCATATCAGAGTTTGTCTACAGCATAAAAGCCAAAAAAACTAGTGTTTCCCAAGCACACACAAGTATTGTGGTAGTGGAAAGTTAGTGTTTGTTCAAGTTTTGAAACATGGCATCATACACAATACATGGCCTTTGTAAAACACATGACAATTTTGTGGAAAGAATGGATATTTTAAAACTTACATTATTAACTGTATTTCATCTATGTATGATTATGCATGTTAGCACCAATTTGACAGTCTTAAGAGCTAGCCACGATCTTTACTTTTCTTATACATAAACCTTGCCTGTTTTTATATCCATCTCAGTTACTGTTACTTTCTTATGTTGTAGCTTGAGACTCTGTAATAAAATTATCTGAAAATTATATGTAAGGGGGAGGGCATATGTTAAGATTTGTCTCTAAATTCAGTTTTACTGATGGGTATCCTGTTTTGGATGTCTTACCTAAATCTCCTCGTACCCAGCTCGTCTTTCTGTACCAGAGAAATTACATTTCAGATAACTGATCCCTCCTACAGTGTAAACTTTGTGATTTGTTGTTTTACATGGCACATAAACCCACATTTTATTTTGGGAAAAAAAGATGGGAGAGATAATCCCATCATCAAGCCATGACCTAAATTGATGTTCTGTCTAAATTCCTTTGCCCCACAAGTCCTTGGTTTGAAATTAAATTTTAAGGAATTAGAGAATTTAAGACTTGAACAAGTATGGTTTGGCTATCACTGGATCACAGAACAGTTGAGGTTAGAAGGGACTTCTGGATGAACCTCTTACCCAACGCCCCTGTTTAAATGCAGATCAGGTTGCCCAGGATCATGCCTGGATGGCTTAAAGAATATGAACAATATATGTGTGTAAGGATATAAACAATTAATCCTCATGGTCTGAAGTGTTTTTAGAACTACTTCTGTAAATTAAAAAAAAAATAGTTTCTATGTCTTAAGATGGTGTTTCCAAGGTCGAAGTATTGAAATGATTTAGAAGACATTTTAAAATTAAATGTAATACTTTCTAAAACTAAAAATTTGCCTGATGTCATATGGTGTTACAGTCTATCTTAGAAGTCTTGATGAATTTCTTATGGAATATACTTTTCTTAAGACAACTATGCTGCATACTTACTGTTTATAGTAGCTTGTCCCGAGTTCTTCATAGTGTCAGTATGTATGAGTCTATTAGGATCATACATTATTATTTCACCCACAGATACAAATGAATTAGTATAACTTGTGAATTCATGTGTGTATATATATAAAAATTGAAAAGTGACAGATCTCATCTTTGCTGCTTTGATAATAACATAATGAATATCTCATCAAAGGAAAAAATCGGTGGTTCTTACGATGTAAAGAATTTATGCATAGGTATGTAGAGGTAACATTACTTTTGAAGGTTCATAGGTACAGAAGATTAACTTTTCTGCATGTATATATATTTTTCAACGTTTATTTTGTCTCTATATTTTTCCTTTGGTAGTTTTTGGTCATCCTTTCTTCTGGAAGCAAGCATGAGCTATCAATAAGCATAGCTTTGCTGGCTTGGTGAGAGAAGCACAACATAGAAAATACTCTCAGTAAAACACATGTTGAATAAAGGAGGAATGCGAAATTAATGTGTGCTTGTTGTTACTATTCTGTGATACTTAATACGAAATTAACTCTTAAGTATATGTTAATATGTTTAATAGTTTTAATGAAACAAACAGTCTTATGTTTTTACTTATTTCTGTATGAAACATTGTTAGTATTTTTGAGCTATCTAATAAATTAAACTTTTTTTTTTTTATTTAGGTTTATGAGTTAGATGGCATCCCTTTGATCCTGGACAACTGCAGCATTGATGACAACAATCCTTGTATCCTTTACAAAAGAATTCTAATTATTGAATTTGACTCATAAGACAGGGTGTGAGGGTTTAATATATTTATGCCAACATTGCTTTCACTTGGTACCTAAGTCTAACTAGCCTCACAAGTTTCTAGTTTTTATTTACTGCTTGGTTCAGAAGTGAGATAACTCATAAAAAACACTTTCATAAGCTGGATTCTAAGCTGAACTGTGGCTAGATTCTATTTCCTGAAGTAATAAATGGTTCACAAATGTCAATTCATGGAGCCAACTGTGACAGAAATCTGACTTAAGACAGATGTTTGGTCGTTGTGTCAGATCTTGGAGCTTTTGCTTCTACTGAAATCTATTCAGTAGACTGAAATAAGTACCCCATAAATTCTATACGCTTAGTAAATCTGACTGGAGGACTTAATTTAAGCACAGAGACAAGGCTAGCAAGCTGTAATGAAAATCTGTATAATGGAGGGAATTAATGATGCAGATTACTGAAATGTGGGGGAGAATTTAATATAAATGACATTATGCTTCATATTTGGGACTTTTTTCCCTGGGGTTTAAGAGCAGAGACTTTCCAAGATGGATTGCTGCTAGGGGGAAATAACTTAATATTGAAGATAAACAGTTTTTAAGCAGACTTATCCATCTCTTCATGAGCTGCATAGTAATCCTGCTGGTGAGTTCAGTGGGTGAGGTATTATATTCTGTCATCTAATCATTAGTTCCTTGTAAGTTTCTGATAAGAGCATCTGGAAATCAAGTGCCTTCCTTGTCTAAAGTAATGCCAGCTTTCTTATATGGAACACGTAAAGCAGTATTTTTAAAAATTTTTTGTGAGAAAAAACTCACTTTTTAACAAGTATCACAAAGAAAAAAGCACACAAATGTCATGGAAATATTACATATTCTCATAATTGTCTCCTGTAGAGCATCATCTACATATAAATATATCTTAGAAGGATGAAACAATAAGGGACAGATGATAGCAAAATGTTAACAAGCTGCACAGAAGAGCAACAGATGTTAAATGTTTTCTGAGTTATTCACTTTGTTGCCATATACATGAGATTTTTATATTCATCACTATTCCTATAGTTGCAGACCTGACACTGTGTCTCTTGGCAGTGCACCAAGTAGTAGTGGAATTGGACTTCCATGGTCCGATTCTGGTAAGGGACACTGCTGGATGCAGTGGGAAGGGTAGGGAAAATTACCTTTCCCTAGACAGTAGAGCAGCCCTGAGAAAAACCTAATAAGGATCCCGAAATACTGTTCCTTTGCTGGAAAGCGCAACTGTGCAATGACTTTTAGAATTTCATTCTAGGATTAATCCTTCATTTTAGCTCTTAGTAAATGAGGATAAATTTTGAGGCCTTCAAAGAGTAGAGTTGTAATTTACAGTGTTGAATGAAATGAAAATAAAATACCATGGGTACCTTTACTGCATTTTGGGTGATGTGGAACTTTTTACACCTGTATTATACAGGATTACATTTTATGGCTGTACCATAAACTTCTTTCCAGAAGATAAAACTTTGCTTACTTGGTTTTTAAAGACTTACTAGACATGAAACATTTTAATATGTGCTTTCATCACTGATCCATAGCATACAGTAGTCGGGTAGATGAATAAGTAAGCAGCACTTGGGCAGAGGGAGGACTAGCCCGCTGTGATGAAGTTTGCTGTATCAGCTTTTGAGAACAGCTTCTGGCTACTACTGTTTATTGTTTTGACCTAGAGCTATTCCAGGTGCTCCTGTACTACATAAAGTTAAGATTCCCTGCTTCTCTCCTGCCTCTGATGTTCCTCATCTGCTGTGCTTTCAGTATGTATTGTGCAGGGTAGCAGAAGAACAGTTTGCAGTTTGTATCTGTCCCTACGTTCATCTAATTTGCAGTGTATTCTGCTATTTCTAGACTCCCCAACAAAGTCCTCAGTAGTATGTAGGTACCTGGCTCCATTGCATAACATTCCTCTAAAGGTGCTCAACTGTGTCTGTCTTCTCTGTGCACCCAGTCCTTGTCTGGCACAAATCCAGGTTGTGATGCTTGTAAAGCAGAGCAATGCTCTTACTAAGATTTGAAGACCTACATGCTTAAAATTTAAACTTCCTAAAATTGCCTGCCTTTTACCTTTGTGATCCAGAGCGAATATATTTTTTCTGTTTTTCAAGGAAGTGTTTAGGCAGCTCTTGAGCTGGGTGTTGGAAGAGTTGCTGAAATTCAAATATGACCACTCAGTGGTGCTACAGTTTGCCAAGGTGATGTAGAAAGCTGCTAGGAAAAGCTCTTCAGCCAGGGTTCCTCTGGGGACTCCTGTCCAGAAACTTCTCTTATGTCCTTGTTTCTAGTGCCTATTTCTGTGGTTTCAGGCCTTAATACTTGGATTTCAAATTGGTTAAAACTAACTGGAAAAAGTTTCATCCAGATTCTTTTATATAAGAACTCCTTAGAATTCTAAGTCTTTGTAGATGCACATTTTTATTTGAGCTATATTTGTTTTGGACACACCCAAGCTCTACAGTTAAGATGTTGTTATGTTTTCTTCTTATAAGAATTAATATACAGATTTTCTACATTTTAGTAACTAAGTTCTGCCTCCAAATTACACATATAAAATTTTCCAAAGAAAAAAGCAACTTTTGTGGTAAAAGTGATGAGATTTTTTTTCTCCTTGGAGAGGAGAAATCCATTGATAAATCTTTTTATTTGTAGCATGTGGAAGCTGAAAGAGGAAATGGCTCTGCTGTTATCCTAAAATCAATTCCTTTGTAAACCTGTCATTACCTTAAAATTGCATCTTTTTTGATCCTGAACAGTTCTGTTAATGTGTGGAAATATCAATAGGTCCATCACAATTGAGATTGCTTGCTGGAGTTCAGCTGACATGTTTGCATTGCATTAGTATTTTAGGTTTGAATTAATCTTTCAGTGCCCAGTTTTGGAGAACTGTTATCTTGTCTAATTACATCTCAACCTAACATATATCTTTTACATTTGTGCTAACAAATAGTGCTATTTTCCTCAGGATATTTCACGAGTAAAAAACTTGTTAACAGACATTAACATGATCATGGACAGTTCACAATAAATTTTCCATGCCTCTTGCAAAGATTATTTGAATTGGTATTCTAAGTTTTCAACTTCGATAACTTTCCATGGGTCCAAGTACATTCAATGGAGAAATGCTGAAAGTTGCCAGATTTTCAGCTGTTAGCTGTCAGGCTTTTAGCACAGGGGAAAAGGTGAATAGAGTGAGACTGAGGAGCTGCAGTTCATTATGGACCCTGGGGTCTGAAGAGTTGAATTTCAGAGAAGATTGAATGTCACTTTAACTTTTTCAATATCCTTTCAATATTCCATCTTGAATTGGCTGTATCGTTATAACTGTCCATCTGCATTCAAAAGAAGAAATGATGTTTCAAAATGCAAGTGGATTTCATAGAATCATAGAATCACTAGGTTGGAAAGGACCCACTGGATCATCGAGTCCGACCATTCCCATCAATCACTAAACCATGCCCCTCAGCATCTCATCGACCGGTCTTTTAAACACCTCCACAGAAGGTGACTCAACCACCTCCCTAAAGTGGTTGCCTTTGCTTGCCTTTAGATAGAGGTTCTTTTGTGAGATAAATTTTTGGTTTGGAAAATTCAGTTTCTTGTTCCTCTTCTGAAAAGTTGAGTGTTGTGCTTTACTTACATAACCTGTGTTTAAACACACAAACCTGCCACAGAAGAGCAGACTGGGTTGGAGATACTTCTCTGTGTAATAGCAGTAAAAAATGTACTCCAGATCCTGCTTTTCAGGTTATTTGGGTCAAAAAGGTGTTTTTAATCAAAATATCTTCTATTATGCTCTCTGAATGACCATCTTCCTTGTCTCTGCCAGGCTTCAACATCAGACAAGAGCCCTTTGTATTCTTGTCCTTTACCTCATCGTAAGGTCTTACTGCTCCTTCCAATTTCATTTCTGACCTTCCACAGATTCCAATTCCTTAATATAAACGTGAGGAAGGAGTCTAGTCCATTCTGATCTAAAGACTATTGACCCTAGTCTTACAGAAAAATGCTTATAAAAGACCTGTTTATTTTTAAGACTTTTCAGTTTACTTTAACTAGGTTAGTTGTCTGTTTCTTCAATCCTTCCTAACATTTAGGCTTCTGAGTTACTATACAAAGGTGTTATGGTTTGTGGGTTTTTGTGGTGGTGAGGAAGTGGGGGGGTTGTTTGGGTTTTGGTTGGGTTTTTTTGGTTGTTTTTATTTGGTTGTTTGTTTTTGCTTCAGTAGCTGTCTTTAAAAATATTTATTGCTATTTCAGGAAAATAAACATATTATCCAAAATACTATGATGTAGTATATCTTAGTTAAACTGGTAAAACTTAAAAATCAGAAGATGGGGTGGTCTTGTGTTTTTTAGGATGCTTGACAATCTTACCATTTTGAGCCTTATAACAGATCTTGTGATAAATTGATTTTTTGAGTATCTGAATTTAATGAGAAAGACCTTATGTAAGCATCCATATCATATTAACCTCTAAACAGGGATACTTTTCTCATAGCCAGAAGTGCAGTCATACTTGAAGACAGAATATCCTGCTGTGTAATGAGTGAACATATATGTACACGCATATATATGAATGTTTGCATATATATATGACTAAACACTCAGTTGACTCCATTGTAGGAATAAAGGAATAAGATTTTTCAGCATTTGTGAAAGGAAAACATGATTGCTGTGGATACCCAAGCATAGACCTCTCAGTATGAAAACTGGATGAAAATGTAGAAAATGTAAGTTCATTTTTGAATACTACTTTTCTAAGCTTCTTCTATTATATTCAGTTTGAAAGTCATCTGAGAGATAGACTGAAAATACTTTTGACTTCATGGCAGCAGCGAGTATAATTGTGGTTCATGAAACTTCTGGCTAAAGCTAGGAGAAATCAAGTTGCTGTGGTCTACAACAATGGCAGTTTGTTTTTGTGAGATGCCAGCAAAGACTTTGGGGGGAGCTGACAGACATTTTATTTCTAAGTTACAGAGTGCAACCTAAAACAGGCCACATACTGCAAAAAGCCTCACAGCTGAACAGAAGCCAGTAGAAAGCAAAAATAGGAGTATGAGTTAACATTTTTGGAGTAAATCATCATACAGTTGAGCATTTTCACGTAAATGTGGCTATCTCATGTACATTGGCAAGAAAATACAGTGTAATGTTACATCAGTAATGGTTGCCTTTCTTTGGAAAGCTCACTTTAGGCATGCCAATACATTTAGTAGTTCTAGGTGACCTGTTTGATTCTGTATTTTTGTAAACATACATAAAATAATGTTATTTCAGTGGATATGATAAGTGCAAAGGATCTACACTGCCAATGAAAATAGTAATGACCTCCTCAGGCACAGTCAGGTTCTGTCCACTTGGAAGAGATTACTCCTTTCCTCATCCCATTGACAGTTTGCCTGGCTGCACAAGTAAGTCTGGAGTCTGCCTGGGCTAAATGGGAGTGCATTCTTTGTTAGATAGCTAAAGCTTTGCATAATGACAGGTTGCTGCTGCTGCAGCCCTTATCCTTAAACTTTTAGAATGTTATTTCTGTAAACCAGTACTGGTTGTCATGATGACTTTAACAAAAAGGTGGATAGTAAGCATTTAGTGACCTAGCAGCAGCTGAGGTTGGCAATGGCAGAACAGGGTTTGTCAGCACAGGTAAATAACAGAAATTTGTTAGCCTCAGCCTTAATGTTCCTAGTGTCGAAGACAGTACAAAATATCAACTTGAGTGGCAGCCAAGTACCATAGGTGGAAATAGAATGAAAATAAAACAGTCAAGCAAGAAGAAACCACTGTATTGCCATACTCTGTTTCAGTCCAATTCAACTCCTACATGCTGAGAATTCCTCTCTAAAACTCTGGAGAGAGAGGAGAATTTCTGGTTTGTGGCAAATACACAAACCTTAGCTCCTTCTCTACATCTTAAAATTACATTCAGATGAACTGGTCAGACTAGAAACTGGAACAAATACAAGTGTGGTTATTCATTGAGCAAGAGCAGTCTCTGAGAGGGGCTTATTTCTTTCACCTTATTCAGCAGACCAAATCCTATCCTGTTCCTGCAAGTTGTTGTGAATGCTTTATAGCTGTATTTTGTTTGATACTAATGGAGCCTAGGGGATCTGTGTGGCTCGCTAGGGAATTTCTCTGTATTGTATGATAAGGGATTTCTTTAGCTGCAGTGGTGGGCCAGTTTCCTAAATGATTCCCAAGAGACTTGAACCTTCTTATTATTTCTCAAGGTGAAAGGGGGAAAACACAGCTGTTCACAATCACTACTTTTGTTTTTATTTGGACAGGTCACCTGCCCACCAAGGCCTGTTTCTGTCACTATGCATCAGGGTACCTTTACAGTATTGAAAGAAGCATTGGAAGTAACTGATCTTGTTCTTACAGAAGCATTAATCGACCTAAGAGGTCTGGATTTCATTCTGTGGAGGATTTTTCTACACAATATTGAGAAAAGTCTCCAAAGTGGGATTAAAGTTCCGAGGGGGAAGGAACTAGGTGCATGGTCCCTGTTGAAAAGGGTATAGGAGGCATTTGTGTAACCTAATCTTATTTTAAATCACTCTTGACGTATGCTTGGTATCTGAAGAGTTGCTGTAATGCAACTCCCATGTCTTAACTCATTGTTTATCTTCTCAGTGTATTGCAAACTCTTTGGAACAGCATTCACCTAAAGGTAAAGGACTAAGAGAAAAACCTACAACATCATGGTTAAGCGCTGTTTGATAGATTTAAATTCTGACTCAAAGACTGCACTTCTGAAATGAATGTTGTAATAAAATCTTTGCTTTAGGATGCAAAGATGTCAAGTTTTCTTGTTAAATGGTTCAACATCTACTAGCTGTATTACTAATCCACACTGTATCCCCAAGAACAAATTTTCTCTTGTCAAATGCAAAGTTGTCTTTAGCATGAAAATGACTAATACCATAGGAGGAATGCCGTGTCCAAGTACAGGAAATTACACACTAGGAAATGAAAGTGCTGGCCCCTTTTTTCTTTCAGAAGTGACCACAGATTAAATTTTGTGTTTGGACATTTAACAAAGTTATAATTCCTAATGGTATATTTCAGGTGGCTGATTCCATAGTTTCAGGATGCAATTTATTTAGGATATCTACAGGATGATTAAAATACTGAAATTCAGAGTTTGGGGACAAGAGCTCAGTATTAATTTTCTTGATAGTATACAAAATACATAAGCAGATTTGCAGAGATGTAATTATGAAGTTGCTTCTTCTGTATCTTGGTTCTACCTAGATCCAAGAAGTGACAGCTACCATCATTAAGAGACATGTGATGTACGGGGTCCCTCTTAGAGCTGGAGAAAATTTAACAGAGGTATACAGAATGCAAGAAGACTCTTTCAAATGTTACTTTATAATATTTCTAATCCCTTGAGAAGAGTAATCTCTGTAGGCACCAACTCATGCATGTGAAAGTAAGGAATTAAAGTTAATAACTGTATTTCTAAACCAAATGTTGTCATATTTGTCCTCTGCTCTAATCCTCTTGGTGGATTTTAATCCATAACAGGCTTGAATTCTTGAAAGAAAAAGATCTTTAGTTAGCAGGAGCACCAAAGAAAAAGAAATCGAGAAAATATAATATTTCACTGCTTTTATAGCTCAAACAGCTTGCTTAATTTTTCTGTAGACTTTCTTTTGAAAAATTCCCCTCTGGGCTGAGAAGGAGCACTAGAAATTTGAGACTCAAAGGTTTTTGTTTTGTTTAAATAAAGCTAGGAGTGGTTCAAAAATATTGTTGAGAATGGAATGCCTTCTACAACTGCCTTATCATATTTCAGTCTGTCTTCTTGACGTTGTTTCTTGCATGCCTCCAAAGAATATTCAGATGTCATATGGCCAGTGCTTTGCATAATATCTTTACTCTTACATTTTTATGTTGTCACATTTTTGGTCACTGTAATTAAAAATATCTGTAACTTCAGCTAGTGAATGCATTGTCCTATGTGGTTGCTTCCTGATCCTTAAATCCTTTTACCTCATTTCTTTAGATCTTTCTGTTCAGACCTTGCTCTACCTGTTTCCAAAATGGTTTCTAAAACCTAGCTTAGCTTTTCTCGCTAAGGATATTTCAGCACTCTGTTCCACTGACCTTGTTGATTTGTTCTTATCTCTTCATGTTCTGAGCGTTCTTCAAGGAGGTGCAGCCATTTCCTGAAATTACAGTAGGTATAACTGTGGTTAATGCCTATTTTGCAAAACACAGGAGAAAAACCTTAGTCACTAGTTGCATCTTTCAAAACACTAATTTATTTAACAGCTGTTATTTTTGGATACACACTGGTCATCATCTGATGCCTATGAGAAAGGAACTGGACTTTCATTTACCTTCATTGTTTTGATTACTTGTCATAAAATGACATTTGAAATTACCAAAAGCAGCAGGGATGAGAGTTATGGTGCATAAGTTAGTCAGAGACCCTGAATCAATAAAATACTCAAGTACAATACTGAAAGATGAGCTTGGTATACAGATTCTTGTTGAATCTATATAAATAGATGAATCTCTAGACACTATAAATAGGAAAAGAACTTCTCTCCAAGCTGGGAGTCAGCTTATCTTCTCATCTACATTACAGCGAGAAATTATAATTGACTTGACCACATCTCAGGTATTAACTGGGTTGGATTTTTAAGTCCAGTGCCAAATCTTTAAAAGTTTTGTTTGACTTCTATAATTTCCATTTTAAAGTGGTTTAGAAAAGCTGTTTATTTCTGTGCATATGCATATAAATGCCCACGGATGTATTTCTGTGTGTAAGTGGATCTTTTTTCTTTGCATGTCCAAGGAAATCTAAAATTACTATGATCTGCCTGATGTTTAATCAGTTTTTGAACACAGTTACCATCCCCCTATGCTGTCGTGCTTCACATCTCTATGTTTGCGGTAGGTTTTAATAGAAATTTGATACACGAGTTTCAACTTAATGGAATTTTGCATTTTTTTCTGTACCTGGGAAAAGAAGATAAGCTAAGGTGTTTTTAACAGTTAGGTAACAGCAATTGGAGCCTTTTCTTTTTAATGTAACAACCTATTAACTCTCCAGTACCTCTTACAGATAACGAACGGATTTAGTTGTCATGAATTTTTGAAATGGGATTAGTGTAATAGAAGGGACTGTAAGAACAGAATATTGTAACTGTGGAGCATTAGCTTGACATTGATCAAGAGTGTGATTCTTTCTGTTTTAAAACCAGATGATTTATAGTTACTCATAAATTATGGGTTTCCATTTAAAATGTAAGTCATAATTTCAAAAAAAAATTGGCAGCCTAAGCAGCAAAAATGAATGTTTTAAGCTAGTATTACAAGTCTTAGTATAGGAAAAACTAAAACAAACTAGAGGTTATGGCTTAATTTTTTTTTAAGTTCTGTAAGTTTTGGCATAAGAGACATTATAATAAAAATAGCCTGACATAGCTAAACATGTAATATGGCTTTTGTACCTCTGGAGTATTTAACTGAAATGTTGTGTTTAATTTCACAGTATGCTAAGGTGTGTTGGCACTGTGCCTTTAAGACCCCCAGAGCATGGAAGCAGTCACATAGAATATGGCTTAAATGTTACTGAGCTGGCAGGCATTAAAGACTAATAGCTTTTGGGGTATGTAGTACTGTCCAGTGGTGTCTTGTGTAATCTGTTGATCTAAAAATACTAGTGATCTGGGCAGAAAGTTCCCCATGTTGCTCTAGGTAAGAAACGTCATAGTAACCCAAATTGCTGAAGTAGTAAACAGCATTTTAATGAGGATGGGGTACCATTTAGCTGAAAGTCACTGACATAAGTATGTAGTTAAAAGCAATGAAGTGTTAAAACTAAGAATGAGCCTCATTATTTGGGTCTGTGTGTCGGAGACTGCGGAAAATGTATTTCTCAATAACCTGGAGAGCTTAGACTCCACTTGTGGGAGTGTAGCTAGGAGTGAGAGGGCAACTGAATGTTGAGAGCTTTTGGGTTTCACTTTTTATGAGTTATAACAGCCAGAAGGAACAGGCAACTACGTTGCACCTGCAAATCATGTAGCAAATTTAAGCAGAATTTGTTATGTAGCTCTGCCTATGCTTCAAAACAGATGCTGAAAAACTAATGGAGAGAAGAGGTACAAGAATTATGCAAAGCTTCAAGTATCTCCCCCAGTTTATCTCTTTAGTTCATGCAAAAGATACTTAGTGAGTGCCTTGATTATGATCTGTGATTTATTCATTTTTTTATCTATAATGAAAATCACTGGAAACAATTCTCAACAAATATAAACCAGAAATAAATCAGAGATTGTAATGAAGAAGGTATTTATCCACTGGAACAGTTTATTTATGGAGGAAGTAAAACCTCTCAGGCAAGACTGGACATGAAAATGTCCTGTAAATGACATGGAACTGATTTCAAGAGTGACTGATCATCTGTGTTCTGTGTGCAACTGTTGGACAAATGAAGGTATAATCGTCCATTCTCGTCTTAAGGTATATTTGTTGCCCATAGATATTTAAATGGGTGAACTTTCCATAGAAGTTATACATGAGATAAAACATGACTGTCTGATGATACAGAACATATCAGTCCCACTTTAAAGAAAGTTATATCACACAAGGCACACTCTAAGAATGGATTAATCATTACAGATGATAGGTGGGACATTCAGAGACTGGTATGTATACAGGTAGCCAGAAAGATGGTGGTTGTGTGTTAGAGGAAGACATAACTACTGGTATGGGATGTTAATGAAGGCTTGGGAACTGGAAAAAATATTTAATATACAATTGTTGTACATATTGCAGAGAATGTTGCCTTCATATCAAAACTGGTTTAGGAACTTCAGACTGGGTACTTCTATTCATTTGAGATCTTTCTCTGGCAAAGCAGTATTGTTCTACATAGTGGAATTCGAGCTGCAAACCCCAGTTGAGGTTTTTGGGGACAGGCTTTCTGTCTTTACCAAAATGTTTTGTGGAAGCAGAGTTGTATGGGGAGTGCTTGTAATAAGCTCAGCAGCCCACCCTAGTTTTCCTCTCCCAGGAAGGAGTAGGAAAGGGCTGGCTGCAGGCATCTTATTTCAGGCATTTGCAGTGAAGCTTTGCTGCCACGTAGTGGTGGAGACGGAAGCTTGTTTGACAGTGGATGGTCCAACCCTCTTCCTCTTCAAGCTCCACCAGGGGAGATTTAGGCTGGACATTAGGAGAAAATTTTTCACAGAAAGGGTTATTGGGCATTGGAACAGGCTGCCCAGGGAGGTGGTTGATTCACCTTCCCTGGAGGTGTTTAACGAATGGGTGGACGAGGTGCTGAGGGGCATGGTTTAGTGTTTGATAGGAACAGTTGGACTTGATGATCCGGTGGGTCTCTTCTAACCTGGTTGTTCTATAATTCTATAATTCTATCAAATAAGTAAAAATAGAGACAATTGAACTATTTTAGACCTTTTTATTCCATCTTCTAGGCAGAGTATATTAAGTTTTATAGGCTGAATTCTTGAAGTTTTCTGATGCTGATAATTTAATTTAAGGTATAAAAAAAATCCAAAGCATTCATTGTAAAAATAGCTTCTTTAAAATAAGTAAGTGAATTAAGAGTAAAACCTTTAGTTCTTTACATTTTCTGTAATTTCTTTTTTTTTAGTAATGTTTTAAGCACAAGTGAAAGCTATCCATAAAAGATGAAGGAAGTGTTAGGAGTTGATATCATGTTATACAACTTCTAAGACTTCACAAAAATACTAAAAGGGTCAAAAGGATGAAACTTGTAGGACTTTGTAATCGATTTGGCTGACTGTGAGGGATGAAAATTGTGACTGTTTGCTACATATAGGCAGTCACTGCGCATTGATCCACACTGTGATTAGCAGTTGCTGTAGCTGTCTGGATACCTCTTTTAGTGGTGAGAAGTTGTTGTGAAACAGGAGTACATTAAAGGACTGAAAGACTTGAAGGGAAATGATTTATGTCTTTCCAGTATGGTTCTCTCAGGTCTGTAAGTGGAAGTGATTTTTCTAACATGACATTTTAGTATTTCAATCCTGTCTTATAGAAGTTCTAGTGGTAATTGGATTACTTGTTAAAGACCAGAAAGAAATATCATTAATGAGAATTGTATTTTCATTATCTCTGGTTTCTAGCCTTATAGACTTGTTCCAAAAACCTCTTAAAGACGTTGGCTGGTTTTAGCTGTTGCATAAAAAGCCCATTTGGCTAGTGTTCCTACCCATGTGGGTTGTCTTTCCTGATAAGGTTTTGTAGCTCTTCCTGTATTTGATTAAAATGTAGTTAATATTTAAATATTAAAAAATCTGATTCAAATGAGGTAATGAAACTGAGCAAGGAATATCCTCTTTTTCTCATTAGGCCAAATGACTCTTAAGGAAGAAATTTTCCTTAGTAATCATTTAATTATTGAAAATAACTGTAGTGCAGGAAATGGTCAACCAAAGAAAAAGTATTTGTACTATGTAAGAAATCAAACTGTCTACCAAGTTTGTTACATTTAGAAATTCCTCAGTAACTCTAAAGGGGACCTAAGAAAAGAGATGGATATATTTGATTCTCCTTGATACCATTCTTAGGAATCCTTTATTAGTTAATGACAATGCTTAACTTTTAGAACTTACTACCTGCCTTTTTCAAACAACAGGCTTCTAAGATTACTTTTGCATTGCTGTGTATCTACCTCATTGCATTCAAACCTTGTCAATAATAATGTCTACCATCTTTCATCCATAGAATCCAAATTGTTTCATAAAACAATTCATAGGGGGCCCTAGTGGCTACAATAGAGTTGCCAATAACATTTAATCTAAATTGGACCACCTAATAGGTGATTGAAAAGCTAGAATACTCTCTTTGAGAAATGGTTTTTAAGTCCTCCTCTCCAATAATGCATCATAATAGATAGTGTATTGGCTAGAAACTCCTGGCAGTGTGCAGCTGTATTTTCATATACTATTAAACAGTCACCATGCTATTGCTAGTACTGACTCTCACAGCCTCTTAGAGCAGAATCTATATGGAATGAAACAAGAGAATTGTGAAAAGTTCTCTTTGCAGTCAATGGCAAAACTTCCACATGATTTAGTGGCGCAGTTTTATATGGTTTATGTTCATTCCAGAAAGTAAATTTTTTCATCCTGTAGGGCAGAATGCCAGCATATTTTTCTCCACCTCTCTTCCTTTCTTCCTCTATACCCTCTTTCCTGACAGCTGTAGTTACAACTCGAAGTTTAGATGTTAGATTTTACATTGCTATATAAAGATGTTGCACACGTATGGAATGTAGGGTAAGCCGATTGAATCTTATTGTTTGTAAAAGTCAAAATAACACAGAAATCCCATAACATGTAATACTGATGGATTTAAAAAAAAAAAAGTTGCTATAAATGCATACAAATGTTTGCTTTCATTCCCTAAACACAGGTAGTTTAGTAATGAAGCTCCTGCAAAACTAAATGAAAAATTTTAATTCTTTCTTATGCCCTGTGGACTGTTGCAGAGATATTATAATCTTCAGTTTCTTGTCAATAATATTAATTAATCTGAGTGCAATATGTTGGAAAAATCTATACAAGTCTACACAGTCAGATCTACTGTGCTTGCTGCATTTCTTTTCCTTTATGCAGTTTCACAACAAACAGGCTCATGCTCTTATTTGTAGTAACTATGGAAACTTTAGAAGCTCTCTTTCTAAAGCTGAGCATACAATAAAGTGCTTAAAGTGTTGGTAGGATTAGAGACTCTAGAATATGTTTAATTTTCTCTCTGTGTCTCTATCTTTGGAGAGGAGCAAGAGGGTAATGTGAATATGAGCTGGGGACTAGCTTTAATCTCTGCTGACACTTAAGTCTGTCTAGGTCTGCAAACAGCCATCCAAAGGTCTTAGCCTCACACAGCATGCGAACAAGGGAAATCATGCATATTCATGACTGAATTTACAATGGAAAACCTGCATGCAGAAAAGAGTTTTTGAGTGAGTGAAAACATTATTGAAACCATTTTGCAGCTTCAGCTACAGTAGTCAATAATGATAAATGCCCTAATGTTGATAGAGTTCTTAAGATAATGGGGATGTCTTCGATATTATGTAACCATGAATGGATATGATAATAGGAAAACATCATTTGCTGTGGGGTTTAGCAGTGTTTTTTGTGTTGAAGGGCATAAGGATAATGGTAACAGGATTATTCCCAAGGCTAATAAAAAACCCCCAAAAACTTGAGAGTACTTTTTCCTCAGTTTGGCACTTGTGTGATTGAGAAGTGTCAGTCTTTGCAAATCACTTTTGGGGATTTTTTTTAATAGGTATTATTTTATGCATGTGCTGTGTTTTCCACAGAACTGTATTTTAGGAACACAGGAGAAGCTTGCTCTTCATCCCAGGAGCAGAGCCAGGGAAGGTGATAGCATGTGTCTCACAATCCTTTGGGAGAACTTTGTGTTTCTTTTTGGTGCTTGTCAAATACCCTAAATCAGACCTTGGAAAGACCTACTAGGTATCAACCTTTGTTCATCTGCATTTATCTAACTTGCATACTTTACTGTTTTTAAATTTGTTTTCCCCACTAGAGCTGATGAATGAGATTCTGCTCATATATGTTATCACTTCTTTGGTATTATATTGTTTTATATATTCAAATGCAAACTTCAGTAAAAATATTCCATTTATGCAACTTACATGTTGCTTGGTGCTTACTTTTTTAACTATATTAGTGATTCACTGACAGAAGACAATACATTGATATTCTCTGCCATATTCACCTATTAAGGCTTTCATGTGATACATTTTAATTTTTTAAAATTTCTTGTCTCTGTCACTACCAGATTTTTTTAAGTGAAGAGGATGTATAGCCTGTTTCCTGACAAAGTCTGAAGAAGTCTGATGGAAAAAAAAGCCGTGTAGTTGTTACCGCTTTGCCATTTTAGATTTTCAGTTCTGGGCTGCTTAAATGTGAAAACAAATATAAACTGCTATTAAAAGTCTGAGGACAATTTCAGTGATGCATGCCAATGCAGCATTGTTCCCTAGCATGTATGTTTCCTATAATATTTGTCCAAGCCACTCTTCATTTAAACTCTTCTCTCTCTATTGAGGATTCCTCCTGTGCATTTTATTTCAGTCCTTTCTGTCTTTTTTTTCTGATGTGTAAACAGTGCTGTGGTTAGGTGTGGTCATATACTATTTTTTGTCTCCTATATACTCAGTTTATCACTTTGCCTCTCTTAAAATGCAAGCTAGTGAAGGCATGACCGAGTCTTATATTAAGAAAGCTGCTCCTGCTACATGCTGTTGCTCATCCACGTTGCCTGGTGTGTCCACAACCCAGCATAAGACAATGCCTCTGCTGAACAAGTAGAAGCCTAAGGGGTAGTTGAAAGTGGCAGCAAAGTGGACACAGTGGTCAGTGCAAGGTACACAGAGAAAATGGTAAGACTGGTACTGTAAGAAAGGATATGCAGTAGTACCAGATTTTCCAAATGATATCATGATTGATTGTGTAAGCAAGTCCAGTTCTTGTATTTTATTCCTTTAGCTGAAGTTCCTATCTTCCACAACTGAGTTTTCCCCTCCAGTCAACCCCTGGCAAGTGCCCGTATGAACACTCTCTTCTCTCTGTGTTTAGACACTGTCCAAGCCAAAAGATGTCAGGGAGATGAGTAAATTGTGCATATTCTTCTACTGGATGTGAAGCTACATGTAGTAAATAATTGGTGCCCTGCAGGCAAACCACTTTTGTGTGATTCAGAATGGCTTGCCTCCCATATGGGTAACTTGGGAAAGATTCTATCATAACATAGCATTTCGGCTGGGGCTAACATCTCTGACACTTCATAAAATGAACACTGTAGTTCACTTGGAAGATGCTTGACTGATAATCCTGGGAATTTAAATCCTTCGTCTACAGCCCTGACATGTGCCTCAATCCTGGCCTCAAGGGACCACCTTAGAAGGTTGAATGAGTTGCAGCTTGTGCCCATTTATATGTGAGCAGGAGCTACCTGCTGCTGATCTTACTGCCTGTTCTGTTGGCAACTTCATAAAAGCACCCAGGCACAAAGAATCAAGATACCATTAGAAGTTAAATATTTCTGGGTTTCTGACATGATAGTTGTGATAATTTCGGTTGTTAAGCTGGATAGAGATGTGTTTCTCTTCCTACATTTCTTCAACTTCTGCAGTGAAAATACTAGTTGTTTTCTTTCTTGTCCCAGATTTACAGCTCATTTTCTTTGCCAGTCCTCAGGAGTGTATTCTTGAAGTGTTCAAATTGTAAACACAGTGACAGACTTTTTTTCCCCCATTTATTTCAGTAGAAAGATCATTGGAACATTTCAATTAACTGTAATTTTTGTTTAAAACAATATGTCCTTTTAATACCTGCAGTTCATTTGCGGTTTGTTTTGTTTGCTTGGTTTGTTTTTAAATTCAAGATAAAACCTAGTAAACTTGCCTGAATTTAATGGACATACCTCATTTAAACTTAAATTACCTCATATGCAAGTATTTGCAGGTTCAGAGTCATAACCTGTAAATGTCTGTCTTTTTCAAACCCTTGATTTCTAGTGTTTTTCTGGGTTTGAGGAACTGTGGGTGGAGGGAGCCCTGAGGACGGGGTGGTGGGGGTGGTGGGGAGATTGCAGTCATAAATTAAAATAAGCATTGTTTCATCTTTAAATACATAAATGATCCTTAACTTTGTCTAACAGTTGTGAATCAATGGGCAGTATATGCTATCCGAAATCTCACTGAACACAATGAGAGAAACCAAGAGCTTATTGCACAGATGGAGGAGAAGGGGCTGGCAGACAATTCTGCCCTTGAGAGTATGGGTTTAGAGGTAGAGAAACGAGATGACAAGTTAATTCTGAGATCCGTCAGAAAAAAAACCCCATGAACAAGAGACTAAGAACAGTCAAATCTTTAAAAGAAGATTTTTCTTATTTTTCCCTGCTCAGACAATCAAAATTTCTTCAGTTTTAGTTCTAGTCTGCTGGAAGCGTTACGTTCATTCTCAGAAAATCTGCCAAGTGATACTTCTGCCTCACTGTTGTGAACAAAAGGACACCTACCCATTTTCTAAATGCCTGGGTAAATTAACCTGTGAAAAAAGATCTTTCTTTTCAGATGGTTTAAATTTCATTACTTTCTTGTTTTGTTAGTAGAAATATGTCATGTGTGCAGTATTGAGTTGTTATAATTTCCATTGCTGAACCTGGAGATAACTATCATTAAAAACTCAACAAAGAAATAACTGCTTTGCAGTCTACCTTCTCTACAAGATCTCTGCTGAGTCAGGGATAAACTATGAAAGTTACTCATTTTTAATCATAGTGCTTAAATGTCACTGCTTATATAAGGATCAGTGGAACCTTGGATGTACATAAATATTTAGTGAATTAAACACGTCTTCTGTGTATTTAAATTATTAGCAATTTTTTTTTCTACCTTGTTACCTTTCAGTCTTCATGACAAGTATATTAGAAACAAAGCTGAAGCTGTTGTGGCAACAGATGCTACATTCATTTGCACCGGGGCATGTCTCTGTTTTGGAGACTTGGGTGTTTGTTTGAATTTTATTTGTTCCTTTGGATGGTAAGTCAGCCCACTTTCCTTTTATTTTGCACTTCTCATGGGTTTTCTGAACTCTGGCAGACTGCTGAAGAGGTAGTTTCTCACTGTGATTAATTCTAGCAGTTTCTTTTCACCCCTCTGCCTTTCCAAAACATTGACAAAACTCATTTCCAGTTAATTAATTCAAGAGAGGAAGAAGAATGGAAGGCCCTGCCTCTTCATTTTGGGTACCCTCCTATATTGTTGTTGGACCCTGCCACTGTGGAATGTGGCATGAATGAGATGCTGGGAGAAGGGAAGGGGGGGAGGTAAGAAAGGATGGGGGGCATGGTTAACTCTGTGTGTGCCATAGCTTTGTCCTGGGAGCCAAGAAATTTCATCCTTCATGTGTAAGCAAAACAAGAATTACAGCTTAGTATAACTATCACTTGTATATCACTGCTGTCATTTGGTTATCTTCAGTTGTGTCTAATAGGCAAGTCCCAGAAAAGTAAAATTGTTCATTTTTGTTGTTATTTCATGCCATTCTTAAGTGGAAAGGCAGGATTATGTGCTAAAACTACATGTACATGTAATGGGCTCTTAGCCATGTGCATCAGCTTTTGGTCCTCCAATTCATTTTTTGAAAATGGAAAAAAATATGTGGTCCTTTTGAACTATGAGAAGTACATAGTAATGCTTAAAACTGATGGGGAGTTTAGCCAGACTACTAAGATCTTTTCATGTTAATGATAAGATTTCAGTATCTACCATGCTGACCAGACAGGACTATGGAAATGATCTAGTGGGATTTTGGTCACTCTTGGCTTTAGAGGCAGTGTTTTAAAACTGCTGTGTTTACCCGTTTATTAAGTACAGGTCGTTTAGAAAGGGATAATGGCAATAGGAGCAAAGACTATAACTTGTTACCTTTGAGACTTCTTACTTTAAAAAACAAATGGGGAGAAAAGTGGTTTTGGTTTTTTTAGCAAAGAACAAATATGAATATAAGCCCACTGCTTTATTTGCTTTTTAAAAATAATTTGACAGCAACGTGTCAACATATATTAAAAGTCGTTGTGTTTAAGTGCTCATTTATTAAGTTGTTTCTTTTACAGGTAGGTGCCTTTTGCAAGCTGAATGGTAAAAGTTACATGGTTTTGGTTCATTCTGAACACATGATCTCTCAGACTGTGATGTCTCAGTTATTTCCACAAGCTTTAATTCTTGTGTTTAGGCCAGAATTTAGTAGTTTAATTACTGTGTCACCTAAGATTTGCAGCTGGTTTTGTTTGCATTTTTTTTTAATTTACTTCTCCATAACACAACAGAAACCATAATAGCACATGGATAAAATTAAGTAGTTCTCAACTGAGTAACTGTAAAACTTCAAGTGTTTTTATTTTAGCACTGCTACTTAGGAAATTTATGTTAGGTAATTTAACAGAGTGAAAAAAGAAACCTCCATAATTCTCCTGAACAGAAAATGAACTTTCTTTGTAAGAAAACAAATCTAAAGAATTTCCTTTTATTTAGGGTAATAAAGAGTTAAAATCCTGTTCACAAAGCAAATCCAGAAAGAATTTTGGTTGTGGAAAAAGCAGTAGGAGTCCTTTTTTTCTTTTAAGCAGTTGGGAATAGAGTTGGGGTTTTTGTTGTGGTTTGTTTTTTTTTTTTAACTCGGTGGTTATGTACCCCCAGTGGAATAATGCAAACCCATTAATATAAGCCAAATAATAACAAACACAAATAAATAAAAGGAGGTTGTCTGTTTCACAACATAATGGTGTAATAGTTGTGTTTTCTAAATGGGAAATGTGGGGCTTTCACAGTGGAGAACATGCTTATTACTGTATTGTGACTGGCTGGCTTTTGATTTTCCTAGATGGATTAATTCTCACAACACAACAGCTTCCCTGTCCTCCCCCAGTGGAGTCCCAGTCTCCAATAGACTTGTTTTATATGCTCAGGGATTAATACAGCACGGCAATCAGTCATAAAAACCAAGCTTTATTGAGTTTGTAAAGGGGCAGAACAGTCTGATCAGGTCTTGTGACTATGTTATTGCTTTCGACTGCTTTCAAACAATAGTGATGAGATTTTTTTTAAAGGTCTATTTTTTATTAAAGACAAATAGGCAATTCTTTTTTTGTACTAGTGGACAGATTTTTTTTTTTGAAAGCTTTATTGCAAATTGTGAGAAATAAGCTTAAATGTTTGCAAAGTTCTGATTATTTCCTGCTTCTTATAATTTAGGTTTATTTTGCCTAAAGTGCTTGTAAAAAACATATTTTGAATGCAACCAGCAAAAAAAGGCTACTGTTGCAGTCTTTATTTAGCAGTCAATTTTATATTTTGAGGTTGATGTGTTTGCATAGCGAGACTCAATAAAACTTCCTTTAGTTGCAGTTAGTGTTCATAATGTGAGACAGTGCCAAAATTACCTTAAATCTGTGTTTGTGCCTAGCCTTTTTAATATATCATTGTTTCATGTTGATTTAGAATTTGCAGTCTTCATGCAGCACTCAAGATGGACTTTTGGGGCTGCATGAAAAGAAGCGTGGCCAGCAGGTCGGGGGAGGTGATTCTGCCCCTCTATTCCTCTCTTGGGAGACCTCATCCGGAGTATTGTGTCTGGAATCCTCGACCTAAGAAGGCTATGAAGCTGTTGGAACAGGTCCAGAGGAGGGCTACAAGGATGGTCAGAGGGCTGGAGCACCTCCCATATGAGGACAGGCTGAGAGAGTTGGGGTTGTTCAGCCTTGAGAAGAGAAAGCTCGGAGGAGACCTCCTAGCGACCTTCCCTGTGGCGCTGTCCGTGGTCCTGATGGAGCTGCCCATCGCTCCACCCTGCAAACCTCCACCGCCCTACACGTGGAAAGGTTTCGGGGTGTTATTGCCACCTGTTTTCCTAGCTTTCCTTTAGGGTTTCTCTGCAGTGTGTTGAGGTCACAACTGGGATATAGTGCGTGTGCTGTTTTTAAAGTATACCCAAAGATAACTGTTTCTTGCTGTGTTTACATGTGGAAGATGTTTAGGTCTTTATTGTTTATGAGCAGGACTGTTAGGAATGTCTCCTAGGTTGAATGGTGCTTCCTGTGTAAAGATACAGTTCTAGTTGCTTGCAGCTTGGCCAAATTGTAACCATTCAAATGGAAATTTTCCAAGCTGCTTTAGCCTTGATTGGTTTATTTACAGGAACTTTCTCTCACAGCCATTTCTGACAAAATCCCATAATTTTTTGAGGACAGGAAACTGGTATTGGGTTTTGTACATGTTATTAGTGTCCCTAAAATAATTTCTTTAAAAAAAGACTAGCTATTCCCAGTGTTAATGAGGGTTATGCATTTACCTTCTGTCATTATCCAGTCCAAATATGGCCACATTGTAAGTGTGTTTACATCTGTAAATCCTTAGTTTATACATTGTAAGAAGAGGCTTGTGAGAGCTGAGCTACCGATTTCCTGAATTTGCTCTTGCATTGCCTTTGTTCCAGTCATGAATCCAGGGTCTGTACAGGGCATTTTCAACTGCTATTGGTTCTGACTAGTTTGGTGCTGGCAAAAGAAATCAAGAGCCAAGAGATTTGCTGCATATCTCTGAGAGCTGTCTGATGATCTCTGTCTTACATGCAGTAAGGAACCTCTGAGACTGGAGATAGAAGCAGCAAATACAAACATATATCAGAGGGTGAGAGAGGGAGTAGTTCATATCCAAGGGAGAACTTCTAGAAGATAGGGAACATGCAATTAGTCTGTTTGTAAAACAAATGAGCAAGTATGATTATTTTGCATCATTCCTTCCAGACTGTGACAGTTGCAGAAATTTGGTATCCAAAAGTTATCCTTTAGAAAGATCTTTCCCTCACTAGACTAAGATCAAAGCAATGGATAGTTTCACCTCAAATCATTTTGGACAGGACTAGCAATGTACTTATTTTAATTGCCTTATAAGAATCCAGGATGCTCTGCAGTTTGGCTCAGCATTTTCTGCAGCCATACAGCTTACTGTAAAAGTAGTACATAATTCAGAAAATGGTTAAATAGGTAAAACATTTAAATTAAAACCAGAAAAATATATAAATCAACTGGGAAATTCTAATTTTTCATGTATTTTCATAGGATAGGAAAAGCAGCTGGAAATAAATATGTATGATGTCCAGAGCATTTAAAATGAACCTCATCTTTGTTTTTTTGCTGCATGGCATCTCACCTCAGTGCAGAAGCACAGCTAATGCCTCACCAGTAGTACTGTGGACATATCAGTGGAGATGCACTGTAATTAATAAGATGTATTGTAGTTTGCATTTGGTCATATTTAAACTTCAACTGACTTCCATAAGATATTTATGCTAAACTTAAAAGTTTCCTATCATTTTTTTAGTACAAGCAAATATAATTTAGAGACACAATCACACAAAAGGTATTTCTGTTTGAAATTTCACTGTGTCATTCAAGAGGTGTTTCAACCTGTCCGCCCATTTGTGGAGTTGTTATGCAGTGCCTTTAGTTTCAGTGGAGTGTTTGGTAATAATTGAAGAGTTCTGAATATTTTAACACTTTTTGACATGTTCATAGTCAGTGTTTGTTATGAGATGAATAGTCCAGTCTCTAATTTGCTTTATGGTGGGGTTGTTCTTAAGAGGTTTTCTTCTCATGGGATTTTGAAAACATGATCAAAGTCTGCAAAAAAGCTATGTTGCATAAGTTAAAATAAAATCTAAAAAATACATCTGATATGTGTGGACTGAATGGGCCTCTCAGTGGTAGTGTTAACTCTAGAACATAAGCATAGCAAATGTTTGGGATGATAGCTAATCTACTGACAATTTATTTTTCAGAAGTACGTTCATGTTGTATTCGCAGCACAATAATAAAGGAAAAATATGGACTATTTAATGTATCCTAAGTATCAAGTCCTAACTCAGGGTACAGAGGAGTTTTTCAACTGTTAGCCTGGGCAATTTGGGGCTTGCAATTGTGTTTACCAGAAGTTACTATAATGCCAAATCCTCCTATTATTACGTATTTTAAAATCTGTCCTTTTGAGCTGCTTAATGAATGTTTAGAAAAGCATTTTCTTGAGTTTTCGTGATAAATCCTTTATGTATCACTTGTTTAAAATTTATTTAAACAACTTTAATGGTAACTCAGTTTAACACTGTGCACTATCATGTAATGTATTTGACACATTTTTCAGAGAGTAGATCATGAAACTAGTGTATGTGGACTATTCATAAGATAAACCATTTATGGGCAAATTGGGGGGAAAATAGGGGAGTAAGCATTCATGACACAGGACTTTCTGGTGGCTAATTACTTACTTAATCCACAGCATGACTAGCTAAATGCTAAGTGATGATCCTTCCCAGTAGTTTCAAAAAAGTTTGTTATCGGAGATGTCAGGAATTGATCCTGAGTTTGGGTAGAACATTACCTAGGAAGAACAGTGGAAAGAGTGTTAAGAACCTGTCATGTTCTCAGAGTGCCTGGAGTTCTGGTCTTGTGTTATAAGACTAGTGTCTTGTGTGGGGCTTTTACATGTGTTCTTTTTATTTGTTATTTGGAGGGGTCTAAAGGAGGGGTGGAGGAATTCCTTTGATGCTTCAGTTTACCAAGTCATTAAATATTGATGAAGTTGCCTACGTTTGCTGCAAAACTTTCAGCTGTTAATATTATTGGAAGAATTGAAGTGGAGAAAAGCAAGAGCATGCTGGAAGAATATCAAAGACAGGCTGACTGAAAAAGATGAGATTTAGCTATGCAGTTCTAAATTGTTTTCTGCAGTTAAAAAGAAGTATTAAAGCAAGACTTGAATATCAAAGCCCTTTGGCAGGGCAAAATTGGGGGTAACTTTAAAAGAAAACAAAAAAATAACATAATTTTTTGATAAACCCATTAAAAGACTACATTTTTCCAAAACTGGGGAAGTTGGTGATGCTTCTGTTCTTTTTATTCTGTACTATGCATTTCCTTTCTTCTGCACACCATAGACTGTTCCTACTTTTGATTAAAACTGAGGCTGATTTGTATAAACAAGGCAAAATGCAGTGTTGTGCGCTAATAAATGGGAAAATGTTGGGCCAACAATATTAATAAATTGAAACATACAACTGTCTTGTATTGCCCCTTGTTCACCTTCAAACTCCTGAGGAAGCCTTCCTGTTCTGCTTTTTATAGACCCATCATGATGGGTCTATAATACGTCTGCCAGAAGTATTAGTTTGTCAACAGGACTGAGTGCTCTGCATCAAAGAGCGCCTTCCAGCTTAGCTCAGAATATTCAAAATAAAAGATTTAAACCAGCTTCTCTGTGAGATGTGTCTATTCCCTCTGCCTGTGGTTTCCCTCAATTCAATTTGAGATTTCTTAACATGTTTTGAGAAGTCTTTAAAATGTCAACAAAACCACACAATAAGGGAATAATGGATGAATATGCCTAGCTCCTTCCTGGGAAAAAAAATCACCCTAACTAATACCTGTGAGGAGTCTCATCCTTAATGTCAATTCTCAGCTGGACAAACAGGCTTGAGTACATAATTTTTACCACTCACTGAGAGCAAAGTGTATCCAAAGCACTGTTACAAATCACCAAAGGGATTTTACTAATAGCGTCATTAAAATTACAGCACATTCTTTGTCATTCTAAACATCTGTGTGTCATCCAAGTCTTTGCAGGGCCACTTCACTCTCTTTTCTTTGCCTTGTAAACTCTTTGTTGCAGTTGTTCACTACTGCATTCAGACAGACTTTGGTACCTACTCTCTGCTCTCAAGGGCTCTCTGGGCCAGCATTAAATATTATTAAATACGCAAGGGATTTTATCCATGTATTTTTTAAAGCAGTGCATTTCCAGTCTTTGGCCCCAAACCATCTCTCTTTAATGATACCAAGATGTGTCTGAAGAATGTTCCCAGTTCTGTGTGGTTTTCATTGTCAGTGCTTTATTCCAGCTATCCTCTGTGAGCCTGCACTCCATGGGTTAAAGTGTATTTTGATATCAGAACAAGCTTTCATTATGTTTTCCCTCTTTACGCCCCTTCTCCCACCCCACACAATTTGGAACTTTAAGCTTTCTAGTTAAGCTATTATGGTGGCCATAAACAGGTGCGTGCTTTACAGAGGGACTCATTCTGTGGTTTCCACTGGCATCCCTGGCCTTCTGAACTCCCCTTTGCTACCTCCTTCCCCCTCAATAATTTTTTATGAATGATAGCTTTTCAGCACCCTGGGAACAGCTTGTTGGGAAGAACACCCTTTGTGGGGTGCAGTCAAATCCTACACATTTCTTCAAGGGAGTTTTATGAAAGGAATGGTACTGTGCTACAGGTATGACGTATGTGTGGACCCCCACTCCCTGCTTACTCCACTACCCCCTGCCTCTGTGATTCACTGTGATAAATTTGCGTTTTAATAATGCCAGTAGACTCTCTCACCACAGGTGCTTCTCAATTAAAATCCACTTTGTTTAAAAACTAGAGGCTTGTTTAACTGAGCCCCTGGTGAGAGTTGTCAGATCCCAGGATAGGTGACAAAAATAAATTGGTGGACCTCTGGAGTTGCATTGAAAATACCATATCCTGGGGTATCAGAGGGCAGCGTCACTCTTAAAACAAATCTGCAAGTTTGAGAAGCCCTGGGCAGAATCCCTGGGAGTTATCGTTTTCAGCTTGGGGCTTTTTTTAATCCCTCTTTTAGCATTTTGTTTTGTCTTGCTATGCTTCTACACCTCCCACCATCAAGTACTTTCCCCTTCTTTCTACTATTGATTTGGCTTTGTAGAAAATACAAAAGTAAAAGGAATTTTATTGCTTTTTCCCCCCAAGAACAGTCTCTTTAGTATTCTAATGTTATTTGTGAGAAATTAATTGGAATGGCAAAGGAAGGTGGAGGAAGCCTCTATATATTTTTTTTAATAAACTTCATGTATTAGAATCATGATTTTTTTTTCTTACTTTCCTTTATTTTCTTTTTAAACAAAAAGGAAAAATTACTTTTGGTTGATCTGATCTCTTCCCAGGCCTCTTAAGCATGTATTTTTAGCGTTTTGAACACATGTAATGTCCTCAGATATTGCTTACCAAAGTGCTTTGAAATAACTATAGAGGGTGGATAGGATGACTCAGGGACTGGTAATTGAATATGGAGCCTTTTCACCTCGAAGTCACTAGTTTGAATCCAACCCAAGTTGCTAGCGACCTAGTGGTTACCCTCAGATGGCTGTTTAGTGGCCTGTCTGAAGTGAGTTGGTGGTCTCAGTCCAGCTTTTCGCAAACAGCTCTCCACATCACAGAAACCACCATCACAGTTAGTACTAATTAGCAGCCTTGTTGGCAGTATTTGTAAGTGAGGCGAAGGACTGAATTGGCCATCAAGCTGTCTTCTGCTGTTAGAGGTGGTCTCTCAGAAACAGAGCCAAGGCATCCAGCTTATGGAGTCTTGCATCGGCAGCTGGGTTTGATGCTGGATTGTGTGTGTGTGTATGTTTTCTCTTCCTGGGGACACTGCAAGCTTTTCCTGCTCCTATATATCAGTCTGTCAGCTGCATCCCTGTTTTGGTTTGGTTTTACTGTGCTCTCTGCAGTTGATTTGTGGATTCAAGGGCAACTCTATACCTGGCAGTTGGACTTGCCCATGCACCCTTTATCAGTTCCCCTAACATCTCTGCAAAATGTACCACAAATAGGATTCTTGACATTACAGACTGCTTCATAATGGCAATCACACCAGTGGTAGCTATCAGTTCCAGAACATTTCCCTACTATCCCCTTCATTTTGTTCTTTCCAAAGTGTTTTTACATTTTCTGTCTGAAAAAAGTTTCATTCTTTCTGAAGGTAAGCCAAAATGTAGCCATTTTTGAAGATATGAAGATAAAAAAAAGATAATTCTGACCTTTAAAAATATCTGGTAACTGAAAAAAAAAAGAATCTTGCAATAAATATCTTGATATTTGAGAATATTGGAGTACAGGACTCCTATACTCTTAATGGTGCATTTAATGGATTCCAAAGCCCACAGACTATGCCTCTGCTGGTGGTAGATTTTGTGTTGATGAGTACGTCTATCTATGGTAATCATTTGCAAGATGACAAAAATTTCCACTTTTAAAAAGAGATTGAAGTAAATGTGGTTTACAGCATTTTAAGCTGTAGGCATTTTTTTCTGAAAATGGGGAGTTTGGTATGCATACTCCAAATTCCATGCAGGGGAACAATAGTAACCCAATTCTAATCAAAATACAGTGTTTTTCTCCCCAAGTATTAAACTAAGCCCTGGAGGAACCTCTTTCTCAGTTTTTTTCCCCCCAAGTTTTAATGTTAACAGTGGTTTCTGCAAAAATAAACAGTCCTTGTAAGTACTGGCAGCCCAAATATGAAAGCTGATACTGAAGGTAACAGTAGTGACCTTATTAGGTCGTCTTCTCTAACTTAAAAGAAATGGCTGAAGTGAATAGCACAAATAGAAACAGGTAACAGAGATTCTCAAGCTTTTGATTCCTTATGTTGGTGAAAGGGTAAGAAAGAATTTGTATAATGGAAGATTCTCTTATTGCCTTTTCAGGAGGAGTACAGGGTCGCAGGAATCTGTGGTTTAGGCTAGGGTTATGATTATGCTACGCATTTCCAAGTAACTAATTAGGCTGGCTACGATTTCATGGTTTCCGTTAGTGCACTGATAGATGCTTAGGTCAGATTTCACTGGGGATGGATCTCTGTTGTGTATCTTTCTGGAATATGGGGTGGGTTTAGCCAGCAGGAGGATATAAGGTGTCTGGTGGGAACAGCACAACTGGAGACAAAAGGAAGCCTAGCTCAGGGTTTTCCCTCATGAAATGGATAATCTAAGGGAATTAACTCTTTTGAGCCGATTAGAAAGATCTGCAAGGAGAATCCTGCACTAGCTGGTATCTCCTCCTTAAGGCTCAGGCAGAAAGGAGGGCTGTACACGGTACTGCCTTGAAAATGTGCCTTAGAATAAGTGTTCATGGTAGAAGTACTGCAAGTCTGCAGGAGATTAAATCTCTTAAATAACGATGGGTTTATGGATGAGGTTGTGCTCTCCTCTCACGAAGGAAAGATATGGAAAGAACTCAAGTGGAAACAATTGGCAAGGCCAGTCTGTCTTGTTGTCACAAGAGTGGCAGGAAGGAGGCCTCCAAACAAACCAAAGCCCTTGGAGTGAGGCAATCACCATTTCTTCCTGCTCCCATTGAATTCTTCTTCAAGGCACTTCCAAATAAGGGTTAGGAAGTGAGCACTGCAACCGCAAGATGACAGTGCAATGCTGTTAAAACCAAGACGCCTTTTCCCTTCTACTTAAAATAATCTATGTCCAGCCATGAATCAAAGCGCCTCTGTAACCTGCCATGCTCTAAAATAGACTGACAGAAACCTATACAAATCGTCCTGTAAAAATAAATTATGATAAAAGCTTTAGCAGGCAATTCCGGAGTAAGAATTATTAGCAATTTTCACTGTTGGGATAACGTGATTTTAATCACGTGCTACTTGTTAGACTAAAGGTAAAATATGCCACGATATGTCTCTTGTATAAGCACAAGGCACAAAAAAAATCATATGGCAAAAGTAATTTTTGTGTAATGAAACCAGTAAAAACAAACCAAAAGAAGAGAACGAGAAGCAGAATTTCCTGACTAAAATAAGTTAGTCTGAGATCAGTGGAGTTTTGCTAATCTATGCCAATCTATGCCTTGTCACCCATACCCTCAAATCCCTCCTCTTTTGCTTGTCAGTGTTACAGCAACAAAGAGCCATGGAATAGGTGTTGAGATGCCTTGCTGAAGTAAAAAGCAAACTGACATGATACTGAGGAAAAGGAGAAAAGAGAATTTAAGATTAAGGCAATGCTGTCAGGATGCGGGCAGCTTTGAGTTTGCTAGCACTTGAGCCCTCTTTCACTTTGCATGAAATTTTAAATATTCAGGAAATCTTTCAGTCATGTTTTGATTTCAAAAGCTATCTGCTGACCTTAATGTCCATAGCCAATAATTAAATCAATAAATCCAGTGGCTAGTCTTTAATGTTCTGAGCTTCAAACGCTGCCTCTAGTGCATTATTCATGGATTTGGTTTTTTCTTTTGATATCTCCCTATGGTGTGATCTGTATAGCAGAAAAGAACCCACATCTGTCTGTTTACACCACCCTGGAAATTCCTGTGGGCAACCAAATAAGTCAGCCACAAATAACTGCTGGGCTACCAACAAACATAGTATCTGGAGTGCCTCCACCCACCTGCCATTGGGCAGACTTCTAGATCTTATTTGAAAATGGGAAAAATCAGATCAGGGTGGGAACGATAAATAAAGAGACGGCTGGGGGAAAGGACTAATTTGAAAAACTAGCCTGAAATTAGCAGAAGTGGTATAGGATTTCTTTTTTTTTTTTTTTAAGTGGAGTACGTTACACATGGGCCTTAGGCTGAGCACCACATCATGACACAGTGCATCTCATCAAATAGGATCATTTGACTCATCAAAAATAGGATCTCATCAAATAGGATCATTTGACTCTTCTGAGCTGCATCTTGAGGAGAAGTGGACAGAAAACATGCCATAAACCATTTTGAAAATTCAGGGAAAAATCTCCAGAAGGTTGCTGAGAAGAGCTGTAAATTCCAGTTTAGCTCTAGCCAGTGGGGCTCTCTGGTCATTCTTGCTTTAACTTCATGGTCTCTTTGCATTATTGTGGGTCTCATTGAAGAGAGTTATGGTTTCAATTGGTTTGAAAAACTTCTCAACATCCAATTGTGAATTCCTAACCAAGGCCTTCAATCATCCAGATTATTTTTTTATGCATGCACCTGAGCAAAAGCTTTTGTGTAGCCTTCTCACAATCAATAGGAGTTATGTACTTCAAGGTAGACATCTACCAAGCTGAATCTCATCCCATGATAGTATCCTTGAGAAATATGGGAAATACTCTGATTTATTAAGTTGAACCTGCATTGTGCTACTTGATGTGCAATATTCAGTGAACTGTTAACTCTGCTTTGACTTTATCTCAGGCTAGTATTCAATCAATCAGATTTTCCACTTTAACTTGATGAACGATTAAAAAAATAAAGCCGTATTGCAATTTTTACAAAGATTTCATTATCACTAAATAGTTTTTCAGCCAGATGTATCTATTTTTGAGGCTTTAATTTTTGGTGAGATAATTTCTGTCTCACATAGATCATCTTATGTAGTTGAGTACACCACATTTATGTTGATTAGTCCCCTTGGAAGTTTCTTACTTTAAAAAGTTTTATTTCCTTCATCTGGGTAAGAGTTTTCCCCCTGTAGGGTTCAGTTTTCTGATAAATACTTTTTCTTTTTTCTTTTTCTTTAAGTAGCGTGTAGCAACCATTTTTTAATGAGAAGATATTTATATTTGCAAGTGGTTTATTGGCTAGGTGGCAATAATCTCCACATTCTGGATCCCTTGAAAAAATTGAAATTCATTCTTTTAAAAAAGCTTTTCTTTAATCTCATTGGGTTTTTTAATTCTTTTTCTTAAACAGAAAGTTAAAAACTTGATTTTTTTTTTAAAAACCACTGATTTATTCACGTCAACTCAAAGTCAAATCAATTTTTGAATTTGGGGTGCCTTTTTGGTGCTTTCTGACTTTCCCCTTCCTTCTGTTTATCCTTACTGTGGCAGACGGACTCAGTTCCTCCATTTCGTGCAAATTAAAGGTACTGCTGGGGTCCCTGGCAGGTTCCCAATTCAGGTCTCAGATGACTTACATCCTTCCCATGGGTACATCGACACATTATTGAGCAATTACATTCTCTTGTGGCAGTCATCTGTGGAGTAAGCAAACTCCCTCTATTAGCCACACAATGATATCATGCACCATAAATGCATGCTTGGCCTCCATTGTGTCAACAATCAGTTACTTTCACAAAGGAAGAAATGCAAATATAATTCTAAAACTACACTGAAGAATAAACACATCGGTTTTATTATCTGTTTCTACCTTGAGTGGCAAGATTAAATTTAGTTTTAAAGACAACCTTAACAGGAGAAGGCATAAAGATAAGTATAAATTTATTATTTATTCATTGTAACTATATTACTAATTTTGGAGTTGGAGGGACATGGAAAAGAGGCCAAAAGAGGAAAGTGACTTCCATTTAAGTTTTTTTTTTTTGCACTGACTAACTGAAAGCTAGTCATAAAGATAATTTTCTTATTGATAGCTTTTGCAAGACTATGACGTACATTGCTGATCATTTGTGTATCTGCTTGCACAAGCAGAATATTTATGCAACAAGATGTCAGGTAGAGCTCTCTTGAAAATTAGGATACCTCTGATTACACATTATAGTGCACAGTTAATATTTTAATGAGTCTCTTTTTCCCCTCCCTTTTAAATCTTCTGTAAAGGTTAAAAAATTTCCAAGGACAGAGTGTATCTAAAAAGGTGACCTAACTTTCTGGATTCCCTTTAATAGTATACACTAAGCTATCATTAATCATGTAGCGTGTACTTGCATGCTTTCTTCAGTCTTCATGTATCTGTATGTCATTTGGTGATGTGGTTGAGGCTGATCACTCTCACTGATATGGTATTTTAATTTGCTACCCTTTGAAACTGCATCTAGAGATGACTACATAAAGTGAAGACTGGTTCTCTATACACTTTCAGAACAGGACAAGGCGAGCAAGCACAGAAACCCAGAAAGTATACTTACAAGGGAGGGAATTGGTAAGGTTTTAAAGCTTCGTACTGTATTCAAATAAATTTAATGACCCACAGGTGTGTTGAGAATATTGAAAGGGAGAAGACCAATGCTTTTACCCACCTGGATCACCCTGAAGATGGAGGTGGGTAGTGCTAGGTGTCCTACATGAAAGGCCAATCAGGAGTAATTTCCCATGCATCTTAGGTTCTGGCTGAGGACACAGATCTTGGTTTGCTTTTCAAGGTTTTAAAATATTATTCAGTCTGGATGAATGACTACCCTTTGCTTTGTCATCAGAGAATATGATTATTGAAGCAAGGCTGAGTTCCTGGAGACGGGATAACGCGTGGCTTTATGCTGCCAGACAGAGAGTTCCTTTTGGTGGTCACACCAATGTTTTTTCATACTCCCACGGACGCCGCAACTTTTTTGGATGAGGAAGAAGATGATGGAACACAGATGAGGGAAAGAAATGGCCTCAGAGAACTTGGATACATGGGGGTATTTTTACTCTTTGGGGTTTTTTCTTCCTGAATTTCAATGAGTGACTTATTGGAAACTTCTTTGGGTTTGAAGTGTTTTGTTCTTGTTCCACACACAAAACTGTTCTTTCTGGGTTGTTTTGTTTGCCTTTGTTTATAATGCAGCTGAGATAGGGTGACTTGATATTTTTAAAATAGAAAACTGATGCCTTCTGAGGGAATGGGGGGAGCAGAGGAGGACTTTACTAGCTGCAAACATGGGTCATGCCAAGGACAACTTGTTGCTGTGAAGGATGTGTTGGAGATGGGAGGGAAGGTTGTGTGGAAGCTGGTATGGAGAAAAAAAGTAGTGCTGCTTCTCTTTGAGTGCCCAGTCTACTAACCCTTCTCCAAATGCTGGACCCCAAGGTTTCCTCCTCACAGTCACATGTCTCCTTTTATTTATTACTTCCCCTTTTTATAATCTCTTTTAAGGCAAATCCTAAATTAAACTGTTTCAACCCACAACATTAGCAACTATCAGGCACCAAATGCCAAACAGATACCTTTTATTTCATTCACTGCTGTCCTGTTGTCTCCTATCACTCCCTAAAAAAAAAGAAAACCCAAACAGATTTTAAAAAAAAAACAAACAACAAACAAAAAAAATTCCATTCTTATTGTTTCGGTAACGAAGTTAATGGAATTACAAATCCAGTTGTGAGAATTGCTGTGCAGGAGGATACTCACAGAAAATGTCCAGCATCTTGTCCATTCTTATTTTAATATCTATTGGAGCATATGAGGCACTATGAATTTAGGAGGATGCTGTTTTGTAGCCTGCTGCACACTGAAGACTGCCTAGAGCACCCAGGTGTATTAGTAGATTGTCAGGTAAATAAATTGTCAAGGGCCTATCTGATGTGTTGTGGGACAGGAAGAAAATATGCCAAAGGTAGAGAGTCTTCTAGGGGTTACCCATCAAATTAACAGTATAATACACTACACGAGACCTGTTTGTTTCTACTTTGTGCTTCTTGGGAGGAGTGCAGTGTAACTAAATTCATGATTCTCATGAGTAAGGTACGCTATTTTTTCCAAACAATCACCCTTGGAATAACTTAATAGTTGGAAATTAATATTACCTCAGTATTTCTATGTCTACATTATAGAGAATGCAGCAAATGCTGTGACAATGGAAGGCATGACTAAAATATTGAAAATTTTCACTGTAAACTAAGTCTCTTTGATGATAATCCTCTTTCCTTTATCTGCTGTGGTTGCCGTTTCACAGCTTCCTCGCTTTTCTATTAGAATTGTTCAGACTGGAGACAGGGACCAGAAATTAGTAGTGATATGGAAATAAACTCTGTTGTTTTGAGATTTCTGAATAACACATTGCCATGGGTGCTGGTGAGGTTCAAAGAAAAATTTGGATAGGCTTTGCTAACTCCTGCTGGTAGGTTGAGAGAGAGAGAGAGAAAATGGCAATTTTTGTGTATCATTTATCACCTAATTTCCATTTTGTTGTTCAGGAATAGGTGAGATTTTATATGTATTGACAAGTTTCACAAAGGTTTGCTTTGTGCAGATTCACTTCAAACATCAGCAGTTGCTGATGGAGCCAGGAAATAATGTTGGACAGGGCAGTATGCTGTAATTCTTTCTACAACTTCCTTTCAAACTGGTGTAAACACATACATGTTTCTACGTTCTTTCTCTTGGGAAAGGGAGAACACTGAACTCAAATGATCAATATGTATTTTTTTCCCATGGCTACTCAGGAAACTCCATCCCAAAAATCTTTTTTAATCACAAATTGTCTGACATATATTGACAGGATCCAGGTTTTCATTTTTGGTCCACTGTATGTTGTGGAAACTGGCTAATAGGAACAAATCTGGATGAACTCATTTATGGAATAATAAACCCAGGCATGTGTGTTTGTCAAAATTAAGGAATTTTTAAAAGAAAAATAATCACTGTTTTAAAAATGGTGATTAATTTTAAATTTTATATGCCCTATCGTTTTCAATGTTCCTTTATTGCTCTACACAAATGTTTTTCATCTTGGTGTTATTTTAACCCCTGGTATTTTTAGCAGATTTGTGAAAGCTGGATTTGATGGCTTCTAAGCCACTTTCTTTTCTATTAACAAGAACCTGAGGCACCCTACATGTAAATACAAGGTGCAGGAAGATGTTTTGTGGTCATCAGTACCAGAACACAACGGTATGCAATTCCTGGACTGTATTTCTGGTGCGCGCTCTGCAGCTCTAGACAAATCACATCAGGGAGCCTTTCAAAGACACATGTCTGGTGTTTATTTCCCATTGACAAGAAAAAACATGAAGTGGTTAACAGCCAATTGTATATTTCTGAATCCTTCCATTATAGTCTTTCAGTTTCCATCTTCTGAGTTATTCAAATAAGAGGTGAAAGCTTTTGGGTTTTCTTCCCTGGAATTTAAATTCTGAAAAAATATGTTTGCAGTTTAAGTTTTGAGGTGATGTTTACTCTACGGTCCCTCCGAGAGCGTTAACATCTCACTGTGACAGCCAGAGTTGGCAAGCTGAAGCTGCTGGATACTGGGGTAAATGTGGACCTCCCAGTCCAGATTGGAAAGGAGTCTCTGAACCACAGAGACTGTCAATATGCTAATGGACAGAGAAGAGTCATATGCCATGCTTAGGTCAGCAGTTATGCTGCCAGATTTGCAGGTTTAGCAAATAGAATGCTCAGGCAGATCATGTTCAAGAGGTTGGGAGGTCTGTGGGGATGAGTTTGTAGGACTGGTGGTGGGAGGTGGACTGTCAGTGCTGTGTGTCTGGGAACAGTGGTGGAAAATGCTCCTGGACCTGCATCTAGGTTTGAGGGGAGTTAGGGCTTGTAAGGCTGAACATGGTTATTAGCAGAGATAAGAACTGGTGTTTTCTAATGGTATCAAGAGTTCTTTAAACAGAGCATGCTGAGGGCAAAGAACATATACAGGTATAAAATTATAATGCAAGTTGGAAGACACAATAGTCTTGTGGTTCAGACAGTGGATAGGAATCAGGAGTTCTTGGATCAGTTTTTCACTTTGCCACAGATTTCCTGTGCTACTTTCAGCCAGTTACTGAATCTCTGCATCCACCATCTGTGAAACAGCAAGGCTTGGAACAGATTGTCTCTCTGAAAGCATGTATCTAATTTAGCTGTTATTATAGAAGTTAAATATTAAGGAACTGTTACATTATCATAGGATAAAACCATTCCCCATCTATTTTCACTGTGAACTTTGTTCTTTTGATATTACATTGTTTTTCAGGAAAAACGTTGTTTTCACTATGTAAAAACAAGTTAAGCAGAAATATGTGATGTGTGCCCCAAGAGCTCTACTTGTAGATCTGACGTCTGACACTAAAATAAGAGATGCATGTTAAAAGCCAGTGGAAAGACTTCAGAGCTGATTGTTCCATAAAGTGAAGCACAGGTCTGCATGTTCCAAGTAAACTAATAACATCAAGCTCTACAGGGATCAGTCTCCCAAAGCTGTTCAAAAAGTTCAGTTTCTTGTGCCGGAATGTAGACACCCCTCATCTACTTGTCGACGGGCATGCTGCTCTGAATTCTTTGCTCAAATTGCCATTAATATTCTGTGTCAGAGAAGGGAAATAACTTAGATAAGATCAGTTTTCAAACATGTTTCTTCAGGAGGGAACTAAAGAGTGATCCTGAAAATTTTCCACCTGGGATGTAAAAATTCTGATCTTAGGTAAAATAAAGGAACTGCTTTGTGAGATGAAAGATGTCAGTATATTTGGAGGACAGATGAGTTTGCGAAACTTGACTTATTTGCAAACTTCAAGTCTCTCTTTTATTGACTGTAGTCAGGTTATGAGGAGGTACGTCCACATGTAGGAAACACTGATTAAAATGAAAGAAATTCACACTATTCACATTAAGAAACATGAGAGCTTCCTGTGATGGCTGGCAATTTGTCCATATAGACTTTTTTAAATGTCCATATGGGTTTAATTCTATTTTTGAACGTTCATTAATAGTATGGGAAAAGGTAATTACCTAGCAGAAGACTGGACTAGTTTATCTACCCAGCAGAGCTGAAGCAGCATCTGTAACACAAAGATGCCTAAATGGGCAGAGAAGCAGGTAAAGTGTAGCTGAACAGTCACTCAGAACCAGCAGTCTGATTGAGGTAGCTCTATCTTTGCTCTTACTGATAAGTATTTTCACTGTATAAAGGCAGCATCCAAGGGATGTAACCCTAAAAGACGCATCTCTTCTCACCTCCCCCTTCCAGCCCCAACCTAGCAGTGCAAGCTGGTAACAATAACCCTTTATAATATTTTACAACATTTCAAGTATTTTACCTGTGTTGTATCTACATTGTCTCATGCACAAATGTCTCATCCCTGAAGCATTCACATAACTATGTTATGCACCCTATCTCAGTTATCTCAGCTTGCTCTCTGGGGTTTTTTTGGTGTGGAGTACTCTTTGGAAAAAACCTCACCACTTTTTTCTCCACTAAGCATTTAACATGATCCACAGATAATTTCAAACTGGTTATGAACAACTCCTGAGCAATGATTTAAGGAACTCTTTCTCTGAGGTCTATAACGTAGGTCTCTTTCCAAAACTTACAGAATGCATGCCTAGAACTATTGTATCAGGGAAGTAACCAGTTGGAAAACCATTCACCTTTAATAGAAAGAAAATCATCTGCGTTCTTTGGATGGCCTTTTGTAACACAGAGACTGTTACAGACCTCAAAACCAGAGAACTCTTTCAGCTTCTGAAATGGCTGCAGATTTGCATGGTTCTTTTCTTGGGTGGTTTGGTGCAGCATTAGCAACACAGAGGCTTGCTCCAAGGTACCTTTGTATCCCTGTCTTGTCTGCTGGGTCAGATGTGTTTGGTGATACCTTGAACCTACCATATGCCTACTTGTGCACCTTGCCGCAGTAGGATCTTCCACAATATCTGTTACGTTACTTCTGCTATTAGAGGTTATATTTTATATTGTTGGAATTAAATCACAGCAGATCTGGCCATTGGTTGTATCATTCTGAGCAAACTTGAGTCTCTAGAGGCTAAAATGCTTGGGATTTTTTTTCTTTGTGTTAAAATGTCAGGAACAAAACACCATTAGAAAGGAGGCATGTTTTGAAGCTACTTAAATTCAAAAACTTCAGAAGGATGTCCTACACTTCAGGTGTCTGCTCGGAGTTTCACAATCAGAGCCTATTAGGCACCCAGGACCTCGTAACAGTAGATAAGAGACACAAAGGTCCCACCTGCAGATATCCCACTGCCAGTAAAGAGCTTGAAAAGTGCAGTAACCTTGCCAAGAAATAGAAGTGTCTGCTTTGAAAGGCCAACTAGATTCAATACAATAGTAGCATAATATACTTCAGGAAACCATGTTATAATGGACCATGTATGAACTAATAGATCCTCTCTACCTGTTTTCTCTGATGTATGTGCTGAACCTTAAATACCATATTACACTACACACATATCGCATTACATTCTCAGTATAAGGCAAAAGGCTTTATTTTACATCATTCATTTGAAGATCAAACAAGTGCTGTGACTGATAGTGTCTCTGAGAGTGGAAGGCAATGTAATATTTTAATTAAAAAGCTAAAGCAAAGCACTAATAATAAATGTTATCTCACCAAACCCACGGTCTTCTTCCCTGCAGCTACAGGATTTGCCAAAAAAATAAGAAGCCATGAAACAGGGGATTAAAGATGCTTTCCAGCCTGATAGCTTTAGAGAATACCTTACCAAAATATGATTCCTAATAGGAATTATTGTGAGGAGCATGATCATTTAGAAACTAGCAAGCACCAGATTAATCTTTTTTTGTAATTTACTCTTTTTTTTCATCATTACAGGCTGGCAGTACTTCTCTCCAGATGTACCATTTGGCACATTAAGCAATTCTTTTCTTAGAAGGGGAACCTATGGTTTTGCCATGTAATGCAAAACACCAATGGAATCACTACATAAGCAAAATGCCAGTAATGGTATAGTGGTCCAGCCACAAACATTGGTATGTTAATTTTGTTTTATTTTTCCCAGTGTGTCATCTGTAGTACTGTATTTTACATCAGGACTAAGGCTGGGCTGTTTAGTATCAGATTTTAAACTACATTCTTTTTGATACTTTTAAGCTAGAAAACTAATGGTGGATGCTTTTTGTTAAACCAACAAACAAACAATCAAACTGTATTTAATGTGGATTAACTATAATTTTCCCAACTTTAGAGACCAGGCCAAATTTTGGACAATTGTAGCTGTTCAATCTCTCAGCTGCGTGCATGCACTTTTGATAATGATATCATTTAAATCATTTAAAAGTGAATAGTTTATGCTAAAGCTGTAGTTTATACTTGTAGTAACTTCCTAGGACTATTTCTTCAAATAAAATTCTGGTTTATTTGTAAGAGAGAAGATTAAAATAATTATTGCTTATTCAGGTTGCATATGGAAGGCACTGATTGTCCTCCCAATCCTATTTGTTCTCTTAGTTCTCTAATGAATCATCAGATTTTTTAGTTCTTGCAAATGCAGCAGTAGTAGCACTTACATTGTATCTGCTATATTTCATCTTACTTTCTGAATATGTTTTATGGTGTTAATGTTGTACAGAAAGGAAAAAAATTTGCAAAAAATTTGTTTTCAGTTCCTTTGTTTTCCCAGCAGCAGAAAAATGAGGAGAGCTTACGTAGTGAGGGTGTTATATATTATCCCTCTGGTTTTGCATGCAGAAGAAGAATATGAGTTGTTCATTTTTTCACTTTACTTTTCTATATGAAGATGAGATTTAAACTGCAATTTCTTCTCTGACCCTTGCTGAGGGCCATCCAAGGTGAGAGATGTTTTTATGTAGCATGGTTCATAGGCACTGCAAGGCAGACCTTTCCCAGATGTGCTTGAGTCTAAAGAGCAGGAGAAAAAGTTGAGGGAAGGAGGGCAAGCCAGAGTAGGTACCTCAGGATGGTGACTCATGCAGATCTGTGAAGCACATCGTCAGGCATTTGATGCTTTTTTCTGCATCTCCTACCCCTCCCCGTAGTATTCAGCATTGCTGGAATTTTCCTAGGAATATCTCAAGGCAGGTTGCTTTATTTTTGTTGTGTTTCTCATACACCTACCCTAGGCATCTGCTCCTGGATACCATCTGAGGCAGGATATTGGTTTAGGCAGTTGTTTGGTCTAACCTGACATGCTCTCACATAGTAGTTCCCTGAGCTGGAATCTGACATCTTATGTCAAGTAATTGTAGAGCTTGCTCCTTTTCCTACTGCCTTTGCCCTGCTGTAATAGTTACAATGCCATTAGTCTTGTTTCTGGTGTGTGTGTTGTAAGAGAACAGTGGCCATACTCTCTCATCAGCTAGCCACAAAACACGGCAGACAACAGGCTGAATTCCAAGGAGTGAATGCATGCCCTGTGCTCCAGTGGCAATCCTGCTTCTTCCCATGTTAGACCAGTCCTGGGCATGCATGAGGTTGCAAGTTCCCCAGATGCTTATGGTAAGTACCTTTGGGCTAGTCATTGGGGAGCATTCTTCAGATGATCATTTAGAGACTCGGGACAGTAAGAAATGGTTTTTCACCTTGCACAAATGGTGACAGCATTGCTGTAATTTCTTTGTCTTGCAAGTAAAGGACAGCAAAGGAGCAAAGACTCTCCTCACTTCCCTCTTCCCCTGTACACTGACTCTTTATGTGTATTCCAGATTGTTTTCTGGCCTACCCTTTCCCCTCCGTGAAGACTCTTGAAGGACCTGTGTAGTTCGTGCAACATATTTTTGTTTTCACTTCCCTGTATGAGGAAGGAGCAGCACCTCCCATGGGACCATAGGCACAAACAGCAGGACTAATACCTCTTCCCAGCTTTCTGGCCACCAAGGGATAGAAAGGAGGTTGGCTACACAACTAATAAATTCTTCACTGGCAGGGATGCTCTTTGCACTGGGGAGAATTTTTGTCAACTTGGGGAGGGAGCAGCAGTATACTGTCCAGCTGGACTCCTTGGATTCCCTAGTATTTTTCTCTTTGTTATAGCAGATATCCTGTAATTCAAGCTCTCCAAAGGTGGGGTCAGACTCTGCTCACTAGAGTTTTGGCAGATAGAAGTTTTCTTTCTATTTAATATGACAGGTGTTTGGTTTTTAACTGGCTCCTGCCATTCACCATAAACCTCACCTTTCCTCCTCCCAAGTTAAATATGTCAGTTTTGGCTTTTGCCCATCTGCTTAGTCTGAAAATGACAGCTTCTGATTACCCAAACATACAAACCACTGGAATATCAACAGTAAAAAAAACCAGTGGGATCTGTGTCCAGGTTTCTGCTTAAATTAGGTTGTGTGGCCTTTGCACTTTGATTAACTATGTAATTAATAATGGACAGGTGAGGCAGGGTAACTCTTTATTCCAGTTCTTTTTTTCTGTCCCATGAATGCTGGGAAAGAATGCTATGAAGGCGCTTAGTTGTGAGAACAATTTCTCACCCTGTTGGTGAAATTCCTAAAATCTGGTCATGTTTTAAACCCCCAGGAAAGGGAACAAGCAAAATTTCATTATTTCTCTTTGGGTCTCTGAAGGCTAAAGGCTGGAGGAATTCTGCAAGGCAGCTAATCCTCAATCCTGGTCAGCAGCAGGAATGAAAAGGACAGTGCTAATGCTGTGCTCTGTTTTGATTTTTCTGTTTTCTTTTTTCCTTTTCTCTTTGAAGCAAATGACCCAGGGCAAAACATGGCTGGGAAGGTTTACGACTACCCATGGAGATGAAGTGGAGAGAGCCACCACCATGTTGCTGTCAGCTCTGTTATGCTGATAGAGCATGGGGGGAAATGGGATGTGCATTCAAGGTAAATTATTAAAAGTTACTAGCTAAACGTTTCAAGTCATATTTAGGCTTTTCCCACTCCCAGTTACATTGCAGAAAATTATCCCCTACCAATTGTAGGGTGCCTGAGGTGGGGGATTGAGGTAGACTGTAAGACTACTATGGGACTCTTTCCTCCTTGAGGCAAATGTGTTAAATACAGTTAGAGTTGGAACTGGGATGTGAATGTAACCCAAAGCACTGCTTTATGCACTAGTATGCTATGAGGGAGAGGGCATCCATGAAAGAAATGTTGATTAGGCTATCAACCTGTGTAAGGCTCTTCCCTGTGGCACACCATCTAATCTTAATCTTTGCTGTGTTTTCATAAGACTTAAGCAGCTGAACTTACATATTCCCCATTCCAAAGTCCATTCCATTTGTTTAATAATTTTCAGTTAGAAGTGGCTTTTCATGCCTGGCTGTCACCCAGATTGCACGTTGAAGGCATTTCTGAGGAAACTTGAAGTTTTAGAGTGTTAATGAAGTGTTGCCTGCTAAAATAAAGCCAGATTGGTTCAATATTAATGCTAAAGAGCATGTAAATAGTAAAGACTGAAATGTCAAAACAAATAAAGATCATTTATAAATATCACCTTGTGCTCAAGGTACGTTGGTAATATTTGATGAGCTATTTTAGTGAAGATTAATGAAAATGATGCATTGCCATATGCTGAAAATGTCAAACTTCCCTTTTACTGCTGCTGTTTCTATGTCAGAGGGTTATTCTCCAGTCATACAAAATCACATATTAAGTTATTTTCCTTCAAAATATTTCTTCAGCTTTTGCTCTGCAAGAATACCTACAAAGAAAGTTTTGTCTACAGCTTGTTAGAGGTACTTCCCCAAGGCTGTTCTTCTCCTTTGTCCTTGGGCATCTTTTGTTCTTTATCCATCTGGTTTGATCTATGTCTTATCTCTCAACCTCTTTAATTGGAAGTTCTGTGATGCAAGAACACCCTTGTCATGGGCAGGGACACCACACCAACCTGACCTTGAACACCTCCAGGGACAGGGCAGGCACAATTTCCCTGGGCAACCTGTGCCAGTGCCTCACCACCCTCATCATGAAGAAATTCCCCCTTATGTCTGGTATAAATGTGACCCTCTCCAATTTAAAGCCGGTCCCCTTAGTCCTATCACTACATGCCTTTTTTAAAAGTCCCTTCCTAACAAGAAACAGTCCTCTCCTTAATAGGGGAGTTAAGTCAGTCTTTTATAAGGTTAGTCTTTTAATTTAGTCATTTATTTTGTATGCTATTACAGTTTCAACACAAAAGCAGTGGTCCCCTTACATGGGGTTCACCTAGAAGAAGAGATGGCAAGCTCGTTGATATGACATACTATGCAGGCATCCTTTACCTCTACCCCACGACACATGCTGCTTTTGTCCAAAAACTCTGGGACTGTGGGCACAAGGTGCAAAATAGGGTTGTTGATGCTTTGTCCTTCTCACTTCTTCAGTATTATAATAACCATTTCTTGGAGATTAGCAGAAGGATCAAGAGAAGAATGATTTTGGTGCCGATTCCTGACCCACTGAGATCCAGTGGCTACATTTTCATTTGGCTTACATCATTCACTACCAAGTTTTATGCTAGTATGTTGTTGCTTTCCAGATGAATGAGAATTTTAAAGTCTTTCCATATACTACCAACAAAACTGGGTCCCAATAACTTCAAGACAACTTCACTACTTTTAAAGTTGCCTTGTAAAGCATGTAAAATTAGGTTTTATATCAGTTCTAATATTCTTTCATACTACAGGCTCTCCTTTAATATCAAAAGCAACTAGTGAGTGAGGTAGAATGTGGTGTAAAGAATAGCATTATGTCATCAGAAAGGAAGGTGCTGCTTAACCATTAAAATCTTTTAAAAATACTTTTCTTAGCAGATTTATTACTAATTATACTATATAAATTTAAGAGTGGAAATTTTATTTCTCCATCATCATAATTTCTATGTCTAATATTTTGCACAAAGTTTTGGAGTGCAAATGAGGTGCAACTCTCCCTGGAAATTTCTTATTAATATAGTCTCACTTTCTACTAAAATATTTCAAATGAAATGTAGTCAGAAAAAAAAAAAAAGAGGACTGCCTTGTTAGGAGTACTCTATAGGCAGAAGATTGCCTGAGGACTTCCTTTCTGAGTGTACCTTATCTTGCTGCGTATCCAGGAACAGATCAAACTGGAGTGTAAGGTACCTCAAGTTCTATTTGATTTTCTTTTTTTTTTTTNCTAACTACACGGATTAGAGCTATTAAGATGTTGGTCTAAGTCACAAGAGTTTTGGAGACCGGAAATACTTGATTTCAGTAGTTGAATTTAAAGTTATCTAAAGGTAAATATCTCTTATCTAGATGGTGTGTAAATTGTGTATTCATCTGGTTTCCTTTCCTTACTGGATATCATTTTCCCTCGGTGAATGGTTCATTTGGCTTCCTAGGCAGAACTAGACAAACTCCCAAATCACTTCATGCTTTCAGTGAGCTGTGTCACCTTTCTCTTTTTTATTTTCATTAATCATTCTTTTCGTGCATCTGGAACAACTGAGCTGCAGCATTGCGAAAGTTTTACTATAATCTGTGTGCTTGTCTCAAACTTCATACCTTGAAATTACTGTTTGATATTCAGCTACCATCTCTAATAATGCATGCTTTGAGGTTTGTGATTTCTAACATGACTGCAAACATTACCTTTCTAATGATACCTTGTGTTGGATTACAGGATGCAAACACTAGAATTGTGAATATTGGATTTATGTACCCCGACCCATCTGGGGACCTGTAACCTCCTGCTGTAAATTCTTATTCAAGTTTCCCAAAGATAACACCTTGCCTAAATCCTTTATTAAGTGATTATTGTCTATTGCTTGTGTAGAGCCTAAAGCCGACTACATTCCAGTGATATGCTTATTTTTCAAAAAAGGAAGTATGTCTGATACCACATGTCTTGTATGGATATTTTTGCAAGTACTGTGTGTGGTTATACATGCATATTGTGCTAATAGCAAGTAATTATCAGTAATACCAATATATATAATCAATGTGCTAGTTAACCTAATGCTTTCAAGAGGACATTTTTTACTTCAAAAAGTAATTCTGAAAAAATTTCACCTTTCCTCCATACCATTATCACTTCATAACATACCATTATCACTCCATAATACACATTATCAGCAAATACTTGATAACATATCCCTATATGCTTGTTCTTGTGAAAAAAAATACGTACTACTTCAATTGCTGGATTCATTTCCGAAGCGTGCAGCTGTCTCCATTCTGGAATAAATCTTGGCATTGTTAACTATTTTGTTACTATGGTTGTAAATCCTGACTTTAATTTACCCTTGTTCTACCTTACTGGAAACTGGGAGTTGTCCACATTGAGCTGAGGGCAGAGTTTGGCTCCAGGAACTTCTGGTACTTGTGGTACTTCGTAGGCCAAATGAAAACCAGCTTGACTTCGGTCAGAGTACAGGCTAACTTTTCTCAGCTTGGCACCCATAATTACTACACTGCTCAATAAATTGGTATGAGGAAGGACTGATGCACTAACATTGCTAGATTGACAGAATACTTTATGGTCATAGAATTAAAATGGGGAGGGGAAAGAAAATTCTCCCAGCAACACTAACTTGATGGTCTTCCAATCCCTACCCATTCTCTGCATATGCAAAGCCATCAGTTCTGCATTTAGCAGGTTAAGGGCATCAAAAGCACTACAGGGGAAGCTTGTTTTCATCACAAATTTTGATGCCCTTTCAAAACTATGAAATTAAGAGGCTCATGTGTCCTCCTTTGAAATCCAGATGTGGGTTGAAGGTAGGTGGCAGAAGCTCTGTACCAGCCACGTGCATATCACATAATTAATTTAAAAGCAGCAGGAAGCTGGAGGGATTGCAGCAGCAAAGAACACAGGATTAGTCTCAAAATCACATGAAGATACCACTGCTTTAAAAATCTGTCTTAAAACTCTGACTACACTATTAATTTACCTGGTGATGGTGTTTGAAAAGCTTCATTTTCCGTGTCAGTCATATGAAAAAAATGGGGTCAATCCTCCAGTTCTGCCACCTTCTGTACTATAATTTCTACATGATGTAAGTGACAGTCTCCACTGCTGCGTGGCCATCCTGAATAGGAATACCAATACGCTTCTAGTTAGGCTGAGACAGCAGTTCATTTTTTGGTGGCATTTGTGCAGTCTCCCCTGCCAAAGTTGTGCAGCTGCTTTGTATTTCATCTCAGAAATAGCATTTCCTTGAAACCAGTCTTCGGGAATCCAGTGTGTAACTTGGAGGAGGGGAGAGTATCATCAATTTCATTAAAATCATATCCAGGACTTTTGTGGAGGAAAAGACTTGGAGAAAGGGAAGAAGCCAACGTGCTATTAATGAAAACATTAGATTCCTTGCAGAGCACCGCTTTCCTCACAAGGCAAACACCAACAAGAGGAAGAAGTGATTCTTGGGTTTCTGATTTCTGTGGCCCTTTGAGCTGATTTGCAGTCGTGAGAAAGGTGCCAATATCTTTGTATTGTTTGGCAGGGAAAAGACTACCTTGTAACTCATCTTGTCTGTCTATGGCCTGGCACTGGATCATGACCAGGTTGATGGCAGCCTGACAGTTTAAAAAAAATACGTCGGCATTTTATAAAAAGGGAAGTTATTACACTTGAAAGGAAATAAAAACAAAAACAGAAAACCTATGCTTGTCAGTTTTATGGCAGAGAGGCAGCAAAAATTCTGGTGTGTTGTTTCTGCCAATCCCTGCAACAAATTAGTGGACTAAACTGATTACAAAATCAAAGATGAATTTACATGAGCATTTTTTTGCTTAGCTGCCCTGTTCCTACAGTGTCTAAGATACTCAAAAGAGTCAACCCCATGCCCCTTACCATAACAATTAGTTTATAGCCTAAATTTAGATGTGTGGCAGCAAGAAGGGAGCATGGAAAGAAAAGAAGAGCATGGGAAGGGATGAGACCTCCTGTGTCACTGGCTCCAGTCCTCCCAGTCTTAGGAAACCACCATATGTTACCCTTTTTCAAACTGTGTTACGATCTTCTGACATATTGTTAGATGATACAAAAGATAGGGGTTTAAATTTACAATTTTGTCCTAGTCAAGTATAGTTTTCCTGTCTCCGTTAGCCATTGGACTGGACCCATGCTGAGGCTTATCACAAGTTTCTGCTGGTGGCTGTGTTTTACAATGAGTAGATGTGCCAGGGAGCTGGGGACTGTGGAAGACAAAGGCAGCAATGTTAGCAAGCAGAGAATGAAGAACGAGAAGGATTCAGTGCAGCTCTCCCAGCAGCCAGGAGGAACATGAAGTTGGAACATAAGCTTTCCAAACATTATTTCTCTTTCTGTTCCTGACCTGCTGTCAGACGAGTGAAAACAGATTGCTTCCCCCAGATATGCCTACCCTGCAGTTCAACTTAACGTCAGCCGAGGAGGCCTGGGTGCTGGGAACAGAATGAACTGATGCCTGGGGAGCACCATGCTGCACCCAGACGGGTTATTTTCCATTCCCTTGCTCATTTGAGTATCCCCACATTGTGCACTACACCATCTTTGAAAACCATTTCTCATGCCATCCTTCAAAATCCTTCAGTGAATATCTTCACAGTCGTGTGGAAGTTCAGTGGATTAATAAAGAATACAAAGAAAGCTTCCTTCGCGAATGCGATGGCCTCAAAAGTGGTTGTGAATTATTTTGCTTTGTCAGTCAGAACTTTAAACTGCAACCGTATGGCCTTAGCTCTGGAGAGGGCTGAGTGGCGTTCCTAGCATTAAAGCATGTTTTTACTCAGGCAGTGTAGCCAAAGCAAACGATGAAACCAGACTACTTCTTGTGGTCAGAAAGAAACAAACAATTTGTTTTGATTGAAGGCTCGGCGCTGTGGAGAGGCCTAGTGTTATGAGCAACTGCATAGGAAGCACAATGATATAGGCTGGTGGTTGCCAACACAAGTTACATCCGTCGCAACTCCACCTACAACGTGATGAGTGACCAGAGCGCTAAGAGCAAGGCTTGCAGCTGAGAATGTAAGCTTTGTGACTTGGCCGAAGTGATATGCTTCTCTTAACACTAATCAAGATATTTAAATATTGAATGTAATTGCTTGAGTAGATGTGTATAGTCTTCAGACTGGCAGTAATTTTCTACTAGACTTACATTTCCTGTTTGGGGAAGGAACAAATTGTTGGTGAGCACATTGGGCTAGTATCACATGCTGTTACACCTTCCTGTGGCCAGAGAAAAACATGTTGTTTATACCTCCACCTCTACAGTGCTTGCACCCTCTGGATTGTGCTTTCCAAGGCTGACAACTTTTCATTCTCTTTTATTCTTCCATGGGATAGGACTTCCTCTGTGCCTAGAGCTGCAGCTCAAAGCAGTCATTACCCCATCTCAGTTCTACTCAAATTGCTCTTATGTCTCCCTTTCAGCTAACACTAAGGAAAAATGCAGAATGTATTTGCATTTAAGAATAATTGACCAAATTTAAAGATTTAGATAAGGCAGAGGTCTAGCAAAGGAGTTCCTCCCTTTGCATTTTGCTTCTAGTTGCTTTTGTCTTTCTATTCTGGATGAACAGCACTATAGTGCTGCAGTACCAGCTGAGTCTCCAACACTGGGAATGCACTTCAACGTGTCTTTTAATGCTGCAGTTGATCTTTTACTTGTTTGTCATTATCTCCTTTGCAATATGAACTTGAAATTGAAATGTTCTTAAAGTAGATTTTTATTGCACTTGACAAAGGCAATACTGGGCATACAAGTTCCTTAATGGTATAGGTGGAGCCTGAAGCACATTAAATGAATACTCTTTATTTAAGTCACGTGTGCAGAAGGCAGAGCTGTGATTTTGACACTTGCTATTGCAAAATTAACTGGGAGTTTCCCCCAGAAATAGTTATGAGTCCAGAGCATGCAGATGTGCCCTTGCCTATTGGTAATGTTCTTTGGAAAGGTCACCATTGTTTTTCTCTGAATGCACCTTTGAGATTAGATTTTGTTGAGTTTATGTTGTAACTTACTCTGAACCTTGCCACATTTAGAAATCATCTCTGTTGTCATTTCTTTAGGGAACAGGTTTCATCTAGGTCTTTGTTCATATGATTTGAACTTGCTGATTTATTTATAGTTTCATTTTACAGGCTTTACCAAGTGTGAGTATGTTTCCTTTAGATGCTAAACCCAAAGCCCGTAGTGTTTGGTATTGAACTCAATACAGGAGGCATGATTTGAGTACACTCCGGTTTCTTAAGGGATTTTAGGACCAAGGATTCATGTTAGTTTGTCATTCCCAGACAGGTTCTTGCATGATATGGGAATTAAGATTCCATTTTCTAATAAGAAGGTTGCAATCCTGTGCAAGCATAGCAGAAAAACTTTAGGTACTTAAATATTATTGCTGATAAATGTTTTGCCCAGGCAGTGTGTTTGTGAAATATGTGCTCAGATACTGAGAATCTGAATTTCACCTCGAGAACATTAGATGCTTGTATTCAGACTTTGTCTGTTACAATGGGATTGGCAGGGAAAGAGGGGAGTATCTGGTCCTTAAAGTCTCTGTGCTTAATTCCTGTTTTGCAAGTGGGAAATTAATAACACCTCTTAACCATTCCAGGGTATTGTTAAGTTAAATATTTGAGCAAACAAATAGCAAGTAATATAGAGGTCATAGACATGGTGAAATACAGTGAGCACCCAGGCTTCTGTCTGTCATAATTCCTGGTTGTTGAGTTGTAGTAACTTGAAAGCCCAGGTGAGATGAAAAAACAGAACTGCCATTTAAGAATGAGATTTCCATAGCTGTGTTGAAATTGCTTCCTGGGAATTTTTGCAAAAGGACTTTCTGCAGAGCTTGTCGTTAGAGAAATCATGTTATAAATACCAAGTGGGTTTTTTTGCTTTGAAGGCCTTAATAAGAACTAAACCACAAATAAATGATATTTAGAGCCTGAATTTACTTGAAGAGCTCTACCATCCACCAATTATCTGTCTGTAAGTTAGTTGTTTGTCTGGCCCCATAAATCTTTGTGATGAAATATGGCTGAGACTGGCAAGAGCCGTGTATCAGGATGGGAGTTGCCTCACAGGCTGCCTTGCTGCTCCAGAATACCATCAAGCTGTTCAAATAAAGATGAGCTGGGACAATGCAATGGCTGGCTGAGATGAGCATGGGAAAGAAAAATATGGTGACAGGAGATGCAGAAGTGGCTTGGTGTGTTGGCATTCCTTTCTTTTCATTGCAAGGACATGTGAAAGGGCTTGTCACTAACAGAAAGACACTCTCACATTCTATTGTGGTGAAACCTTCAGCCTCCAAATAATACCACAAGTTGTGTGTTTCCAGATGTAATTGGCACACACACACTCTCACACCGCGGGAATTTGACTTTGTCTTCTCACGCCACAGCCTTGGCAACTTGGAGTTCTGTTTTACTCAGGCAGAGGGTCAGGGGTTTGCTTATTTTGTGTTTTCAAATGCACGTTTCTGGTAAATTGCTTTTCCTTTAGGCATTAAATTATATGCATACTGAGATCTTTCTGTTCCATTTGATTAACTGAAATTCACCGGCAAATCTTTAGAATGAGAAGATTTTCTATTTTCTATACATTGACTGCACTATGGGATTAGGAGATTCACCTTGCATCTCTAAGGGTCTGAGCTCAAACTTTAAGTTTAATGCAAGCAATGCTAATTCCAGGGGGAAAATGGAACAAAAGATGAAAATAATAATATTTCTAAGGGGTAGAAAATGTAATGTACAATTGGGGGGTTTATCCATCTGCATTTAACATGAAAGCCTGTGTTGCTTAGGGGCTTTGTGAAAAGTTGATTTTCCAGTTCAGCAAAACTTTTAGAAAAAACACTTGCTTCAGGTCAATTTCAGCTAGTTTCCCTCCCTCTCACTCATTAAAATGAAAAGCAAGTGTTCCCACTTCTTTCAGCCTTGAATGACCTGTTTGATCTATAGCAGAGCTTCTCCCAGAGCTAGATCCTTGTCAGGAGCACTCAGGAGAATTCTTAATTTCTGTGGTTGTGGTGGCTCTTTAGGTCACACATAATTAGGTCCTAAAACAAGGAGAACAATCCAGGGTCCCACTCCTACCTGGATGTCTAACCACTTGGAAGACAGGGCTTGTGGGATGTGTTTTCATCAGCCTCTCCTGAGGAGAAGCTTCCTGTTATATCAGGCATTGAGCCAAAGGGTGAGACAGAATGTCGATCTATGGCTGATGGAAATGGAAGGTCAAGAAAACAATTCCTCCACCAATTATATAAAGCAGAACATCACCAAGTAGCATTAGGATGTTCTCTCAGAGCAAAGAGTGATGTTAGCTCCTGAATATAGGTGGAAAGGGTCACTAGATTTGATTCACTGTTGACTGATTTTTCCCTATAGCTCTAAATTGACCATTAAATCACAATATTAAAGGGGGGATATTTTTTCAGTAATAATTTTGATTAACTTCATTACAACATGTTTCAATTTTCAGTCTAGTGATCTTCAATGCCAGCATAGTGGCTTCAAAATTAGAAAGGAAAAAGAGTCCTATATCAAGGAGTGTGTCCAATCCTTAGTCTTAGGAATAGTGTCGCGGAGTCTCAGAGCTTATAGAGCAGGCAAGACATTTTTGTGGTCTTTTATGAAAACCCTGCCTTCTTCAAGTTTGGAAAAGAGAGCTCTGCTCATCTTCATGGTGAAGCAGTGGCTCTGAGGTGGTCTTGTCACATCCACATTCATTCCTCTAGATGCTTTGGGTGTGATCACATGGGTTTGATATTGTGCCTAAGAAGGTATGAGATCATACCCTGATCTCATACCATCTGTTTAACAGATGGATTTGTATGGTAAGGCTAATGGTTAAAAACATGGCTCCACTTAGGTCAGTGGTATCAAGATTTTACCCATGACTGGAGAGGGGGGAGAGGAAAAAAAAAGTCCAAAGATAGGTTTCCTAAACTGCTGCTGGGAAAGCCTGTAGGCTTCAGAGCCTTACTTAGTGTTCTGTCATTTGACTAATAGTTATTTGTGCTCAGCCCTTGGGCAGAGTATTTGATCTTTATGTTTAAATCTGTATGTTTGTTGCTGCTGACCATTAAGATATGTAATTGCTGAAAGATAGAGAGGGAGCACAGCTCTTATTTCTTATGAAACTGAATATTATTCATTTAGCTGGGATTGATCAGAATCCTGTTTGTACACGTCTGTTCTGTAATGAATCTAGTGCAAATATCAATCACATTGATTGGTAAGTTTATATGTTCTGTTCATTGCACTAGACTAAATGTTTATGTTGTTTTCTTGTTCATTCAATTTGCCTGTTTTCTTTTCTCCTCTTTAAACTCCCAGCAACACATAAATCATCCCTGGATTCTGTAACCCACAGAATACGATTGTTCTACCCTCACTGAAATGTTAAAAGCAGTTTGCGGACTGGAACAAGGCTGGGTGGGGCACTATTCAGTTTCCAGCACAAAATCCAGCAATGGCTTCTAAAATACAGTCCTCGATAGATTAAGTCCAGCTGTTGCACAGGTGCACTGAGGCTGTGCAGCAAGGAAGTTTACCCACTTATAAACATCTGCCTATGTGCGTCATTAAACCAAGATATTTTTAGTCCTCAAATAGATACTTTTTGTTTTTTTGATTAGGCAAGGCAAGTGGTCTTCATAAAGCCACAGACAGCAGAATGGTTTAATCTAAATTCATTGTACTTGCAGAAAGGCAAACCGAAGTATCATAACATTCTGGTTCCTCCCCATCCTGCTCTTTCAGCCATTCTTATAATTGAGAATGAAGCCTACAAATTCTTAATTGTTTGTCTAATTTGTCAGTTTAACATCCTTTCTACACTGAAGTAGTTTGTGTTGTTACATTTCACACATTTTTGCCATTGGCTCTGAAAGAGCCATGAAATCACATTCAGATATGGTCAAGGGAGTTGATCTAGTAGAAAAGCTGTTTTGAAGAAGTAGGATGGTGTATTACCTGTTTCAGGTAATGTGCAGATCCAGAATTCTCTTGTCTCTCAAGTATTCTGTTAGGTGAATGCTGTGTACAAAAAACATAATTGCTTTGTAGCCAGGAAATGCTGACTACAGTGTATAACTTACTCATACTTATTACTCTTGTGATTAGAGTGCATTTGTTAACTGTCATCTGTAATGTGTGATTTTTCCAACACTGCAGACATACCGTGTCCTCTGTAACATAATTATCGAGAGATACACAGACGTATCTTAACGCCTCTTGGAACACAGCTTTACTGAATTATTCCAGGAGACTCTGAAACTAAACTGATCATCAGCACTGAAGTTTCTCTCTACCCTATCCCACATCCTGTGAAATTACCTTCTATCTTTCTGAGCAGTGAAAGAGGGGACTGCTCATTAAAAACAGGTGAATTACTATCCCATTTCTTCTTACCAACTTTAGCTGGAGGTGTGGCTGATAAGCAAGATGAAGGAAAAACCAACTAGATCCTTTATCTCTTTTTCTAAAGGTATCTCTTCCAGCATGTGCAGTAGCCGTGGAGTATGCAGCTAATAATGGTGGGGCTAATTGTAAGCTTTCTCATAACTTTTGCTAGTTTGCAGACGAAGTTTGTCACATGCAGTGACTCTTCCTCAGCTTGTTTCTATGGTCTGGAAGCATAAAGCTTAGCACCTCCATAACGACAAAGAGTGGAGAGAAGTGGCAATTTTATGCATCTATTTTCATTCCACTAGTTGTTGCCTTTCTGATTATTGGCTTGCCCCTGAACAGAACTGAAGGAAAGAGCATGAACCTGTGAACAGGAATCCCCTTGAAATTGCAAATTTGCCACTAGATACTTCTCTTATTCCATTTCTAAGATTATTTAGAATAACAACAATGTCTTGTATTGATTGTATCCGTGCAAGGATCTCTCACTGGAGAATCCATGCTTGTTCTCTTACTAGCCATAATGACTCCCATGCTAAGCTGTGCCACATGTCCTCCTGGCCCAGTATTTTGTCTTCAGCATGGACGCTAATGGATGCCAATTGTAGCACTGTATTTTCAAACAACATTCTCCCAGGTTCCAGCTCTTAGGGGCATAGGTACTCCCTCAGCCAGAGGTTCAGGCTGCACCACTCTTTTTAATAGCTGATGACAGATGTATTTTCCATAGTTCTATCTGAAGTCTTTTTTTATCTTAGTCCTAAAACATCCTGTATCAGTGAGGTCTACAATTCAATTATATGTTCTGTGAGAAAGTACTGTCTCCATTTTTTAAGCTTACTATCTGGTCATGGTGCTGGATATACGCTTGTACTGTATTTGGAAACAGGGCTGTTATAGTAAGATTGACTTTAATAGGATCCAGAGAGAAGTAAAAGTTTACCATACTGATTCAATTGCAAGTCTAGGACTTATGTGCTACAGATTGTTGAAGATACTGAACGTGTTCCAGAAGGTTTTACAGTGACTGAAATTCATCCGCTTATAAGTTGAAAATGACAGCATGGAAGCAAAGATTTGCAGTAGCAAAGATTTATGAAACAAAAAGTGCAGGTAGGTCTTCATCAAGCTGTTATTATCTGAATTAGATGCAGAAATCCCATCTAGTAATTTAAATTCTTCCAGAATTTAATCCTTCAAAAGAATAAAAGTTTCTTGTTAATTTTCATTTAAAAGCTAAAAACCCACCTAGTTTTCAACAGGGGTATGAATTGAGGAGCAGGATCTTGCTAATGGAGACAGCATTTTCCTTAAAGGTATTAAAGCATGAGACCGGCTTAGATTCAGAATCTTACATAGTGCACAAATTCTGTATAACAGTTAAAAGGATTGTGATCAGCCACTTCAAATGCATTGAGATGATGCTTGATGTTTCTGAGGTGAACACCAGCAAACATGGAACTTAAACTATTGTAGAATCTTTGCTCTTGCAAAGGACATTTTACTTGATACCATGCTTTGCCTTCTTGTGTTCCCATCTTGAAATAGAACAATGCACGTTTTTTTAAAATTTGATTATATTTACAATAATTTTTATTTCTCCATTTCCAAAAGGTAATCAATATGTTGCTGAGGAAGTGAGCTCTTTTACCTGTCCTCAGATGATACGTATGTGGATAGCAACAAAATTTGGTGTCATAAGCCTTACTGGTAAGTACATCTGTTGGTTAATTACAAATAATTTGTAGTCATCTGTTGTTCCCTTCTCAACTGATCCAATCCTAAAATACAAACATTTATCAGTAACCATCAACCAATCCAGTTCACGGTATTAAACTAACTTATATTTTAGATGGGAAAAAAATTCTGGTCTCTAACAGAAAGCTGAAGTTTCTGGGCAAATCTGTGTAGGGCATGTTTAAATGCAGTAGGGCTAGAGATTTCTTATGTAAATCAACACTACCAACTCTTGCCTAAATTCCAGGTTTCCAGGCACTCTTCAGTCCCCACGTATGTTTGGATTGCCTTCTCCTCTAAGGTAACCAAGCTCCTAATTTGTTTGATCCTTGCATCTGAGCCTCATGAGTGGTGACAGCAAGTAGTGGCAGATGTGAAAGGCTGGACTCAACTGTGTTTGGTCCTACTCTAGATCAAATTCTTAAATGATAATAACCTAATCAATAAGTGACTCTATTATCTCATACTCACATATTCTGGTTCATGAGATCTCCCTATACCTGGACAGATTCACAGGCTGTCCATCTGACTGTTCTGGGACTTAAAAAAAAATAGACTAGACTTCTTTGTGTCCTTATTCAGTGCAGGTACCTTGAGACTATTTTTTTGTTTTGGATTTATTTGCATGATTTTATTTTCTCTTTGGAGAAGCTGTTATCCCATAGTAATTTACCTTCCCTCCTGTTCTAGAAGCACTGGAGTGAAGGTCCTATCAGGCATTTTTCCTAATAATGCTTGTAGCTTTTAGTTCCTTTGTTTCTGTCAGGTCTTTTTTTTTCCACTATAATACTCTCCTGTGATTTTAATTTTTTTTTTTTTTTTGGAGTAAATCCTTTAAATTTCTTGCCATATAAAAACTATGGGGCTTGAGAGATGGATTTTGATCCAGCTCCACAACTGACAATTTGCTATCAGCTGTATATTAATATTGTGAGATTAAATGAGTAGATGAAAACTATTGTAGGAACATGTTCTTTGGGTTACTGTATTATGCAAGAGATTTCACTGTGTGGGAAAGCTGTCATCAAGGTGTCATGTACATTGAACTTGAATTCTTCAGAAATCTACCTATGGATAAATCAGTGATAGCATCAGAGAAAGATATTTTCTATTTACATTTGCAAATTAATGATAAGATCAGTGCAAGAGTTCTCTCGTGGATTGTTTCTTTGTTTTATGATATTTGGAGCAGGGGCCTACTTTTCAGAATTATGTGGATCACTCATTCATCTTCCTTTTTCTTCACGGTTGATGTTTATGTTCTGCTGAGATGCGTGAGGCATTTCACATGACAACAGTCTTGCTTAGGGCAGACCACAAATTCAGAATAGCAAATTTTATATTAGTTTACGTGGTCCTCCAAAACACAAGTCTTGTATGGAAACTCTGGTAACAAAAAAACCCCAAAAAAACCAAACAAAAAAAAAAAGATTGTTCTGGTTTTATTTAATAAAGGCTGAGATTTTGAAACTTAACATGTAACCAGTGATTAATTGCCTGCAAATGCCAGCACCACAAATGATCGAATTCACAGCATTCCACCTGTAGTTGAAGTGACATCAACTCACATTTCAAAACTGTTTAATCCCACTCCAATTTTCCTCAAATTCTCATACGGAAAAAAAAAATTCTATTCATACCTAGTCTAAAACCATATGTGAACTTTTTCAGAAAGCTGGTAGAAAACCCTTTTAGTCCCTTGGGTTATGGTAAAGTGGCGTCCTTCACTGTTGCCATGTGAAGCTGAGAAACTCATGTTTAGCTTTTGTCTGTATACGAGAGTGTTTCTACTTGATTTTGTGTCTGTGTACATAGAGCAGCTGAGAATTGTATTGATGTGTGATTGAAGGAGAAAAGAGGAAAGCAACAGGAGGGAAAGATGAGGAATACATCTGCATTTCTTTTTGGTTTTACTCTAGGCTTGGGTCTTGTACTGTTGTGTATGTAAAATCTGTACTCTGATCTAAAACTCACCATTACCCCAATTTTCCTTGTTTTCTTTATTTTCCTTGAGTCAGCGCCATAAATTTTTAGTATACCTTCATATAGAAATATTTTTGTACATTAAATCTCTTACCTAACACGTTTGTGCTTGGAGATGATGGTAAAGAATATTGTTATACAGTTAATTTAATTTAAAATACAGTGTCTGAGATTAGTTTCTCTGTCATCATTGCACATTATGAGGTTCTCATCAGATTTTTTTTGAATAACATGTGAAAGTACTGATTAAAAAATTTGTGAGTTTGGATGAAAAATAAATACTTCCCTGTTGAGGTAGAAATTAAATTATATTGCTTGACACTGAACTTCTTTATGTCAGGTGCTGTTCAAAATTCTCCGCGTAGCTATAGCATTATGCTTCTGTCTCAATTTGTAATGACTTCTGGTATTCCTGTCCAGGCTTTCATTTTAAGTAAAAATTTCCATTTATGTGGGATCATATGGTGGGTTTTCAGTGATGATAGAAGTCTGTTAGGATGTAAACCACCAAACTCATTTTCACTGTGACTTAAACCAGGATTTAAACTGATGTCTCAGGAGATGAAAAGCTAGACTACTAGCAAGTGATGGGCAACCCCCCAACAGCTTGGTTCAGATAATGATCTAGAAGTTTAGCTTTTCTAAAAACATTTTGGTCCAGAAATCAGCCTTCCAGTCTCATGACAGCAGTCTGATTTTTTGTGATTTATTGCATATCCAGGTCAGGACTGGATTTCTGAAACACCATAAAGACAGGTTTCTTTGGTAATGATTTTTACTAAAACCAGTAAGTGAAAACGTGCATTAGAAGAAAGCAAAAAACTACTCATGTTTTGAAATCTCAAGCACTGGACTTATTTTTTTGGAAGAATGAGGTTACCATCTATTCAGAATTTTATTTTCTGTATTATTAAGCAGCAGTGTTAGAAAGAAAACACTGGTCCTTACACCAGCAGTAGTTAGGACAAGGATTGAGCTTAAATAGACATTAGAAACAAAAGTTAATAGTAAGAATAGTGTATCATTGCGACAGGAGTGCCTGGGGAAATGGTGTAAAAGAGAATGAAAACAGATTTTGAAGAACTGACAAATTTAGGATTGATCCTGCCCTGGAGTAGGAGTGTGTATTACACGACATCTTCAGATGTCTTCCAGGTTTATGATTCTATGTCTCGTGCAACAAAACTCTTGTGTATATTACTAAGCATGCAAAAATACCTCAGTGAAAACAAGTTTGTTTCTTAAAGATCACCCATGTTTTACCTCGTTTAGAATTGTTTTGCAAAGTCACCTCTATTAAAAACATGGCAGCCTTTGCATGCCGAGGCTTCTCTTTGGCCTTCCACAGCACTTTTGCACTTTTGCACCTTTGCACAAAGTGGTTGGGAAACACTAACTGACTAGTATCAATATCCTGCAGCTACTGTTCAATTTTTAACCCCAAAATAGTGGTTCATTTTTCACATTGGAATGAACAGAGAGTTGCCACTTCCCTTACTCTTGATACTTAAAAGTTGAAATATGAGTGGGAGAGACATGCAGAGGAAAATTGGTGGTGTAAGAAGTACAAGGTATGACTACTGGAAATGATGGTTCCAGTAGATGAGACCCACTCACATCATAAAAATATGAGTCAGCTCTCATTCATGAGCTAACATGGTAAAAGTCATATTTTCTCTGACCAATTGTTTTTAAATTTTCTAGATAAACATCATGATGCATCAGGATGTGACTAAAAATATTTTTTCCTCCCCCCCAGTGGATATATCCACAAACCCTGTGCAAAACCACTTATGCTTCTCAAATACAACTGCTGTGCTGTGTCGCTGTGGGTGAGTGAAATGGCTTGGATAAGATGAGTTACAATCAAACCTTAGCTAAAGATGAGGAAGAAAATTATTCCAAAAGGGAAAGCAAAGAGCCAAATGTGCCACCACTGCTCCTTCTCATTACCATTTAAATACAGTTTTGTCAAGTCTCACACAGTTTATTGGTCTGATGTATTTCTCGGAGCTTCTCCTATTTTTTCTAGTTTCTGGAAGTGCTCCTAGTACTTCTGTTTGGCTTTCCAAGAACTATTAAAAGTGCCCCTTATCTAAGCTGGGTAGTTTCACACAAACATTTTATTCAGCTGAATCAGCACCTGGCAATAAGGTCACAAGACGTTAGTTTTGCTGTGGTCATCTCTAGTGGGGGCTGGGCACAAGGAGACTGGTTTATAATATTTGGAGCTGAATATGATGGACAACTGATGGTGTTACACTGGAAACCAGGAAACAGGCTGTTTTTTAAATTTGTGGTATTTCTTATTAGTAACCTGCTTGTAAACATGATCTAACTGATCTAATATTGATCTATTGCTGTTTAGTTTTGCAAGATGAAATACATTCTGACTGTCCACTTGCCATTGCTTATTCAATGTATCTTGTTGAAGTATTCACAGATGATGGTGTTTCTACTGTGGATCATATAGCTAGGGGGGCTGGGTTGGCTGTGGAGCTGGCTACACAGAGAGGGAACAAGGAGGAGACAGGGAAGCTTTGAAGTTAGTCATAGCTTGGGAAACTGCTTTCTTTGAACCTCTGAAGTCAGTGACAGGCTTTGTACTGACCTCTGTAGGAGTTCTTCCTGAGGACTGTCAGGATGGCAAAATGTGTACCAGCTTCTTTTGAATAACATAAACTCCGTAGAGCTTATCAAGTGATTTTGTTTGAACCTAGATATGAGAAGCTCAGCTGCCATAGCTTCACTGAAAAAAAAAGATGTTGGTCTTGGTGGACTTATAGCTTTTTCTACTAGCTCATGACATGCCACGTGAGATGTGTAACACCAGACATCTCTCCTGCTGCTGGTGTCTCACAACAAAACCTGGGTAAAAGCCCAGTATTTCTGTGGTTATAACACAAAAGTCAAAGTTTCCTCTTGTGTTCTACTTGATTCCTGAAAATCTGTATTCTCAAGAGCATTAGTTCATTACACAGCAAATGTGAGCTATTATGACCTGACTGAGGTAACAGTAGGGATCAACTTCAGACTTTCAGAAGTCTTCTATGATGATTTAGTTCTGCTCCCATTTAGGTCACCACTGAGACTGAACTGGAGCAGAGGTAGGCACAATATTAGTGTTTTTGGAAATCCCAACCTAAGTACAGAAAAGTTAGGGATATTGATGTGGAACATTCTTCAAAAGAAATTTTAAAAAAACAAACAAAAACTTCATTTTAAGTATGAGTTCAACAAATCCTGTCATTTTATGCAAACAAGCATTTCAAAGATATGTACAGTTTCTTAAAAAATAACTTCAGCAGTAAAACTTGAAAGATTAACAATCGCCTTTAACAATTTAAAAAATACATATTTTTGCTGGCTGGGTTTTAAAAAACAGTTGTGAATATGAAATATAAAATAGTAAGTGTTGCATGGATTTTATTTTGCCTTAATCCTTCAATGTATAATCTTGAAATAAATTTCAAGCTGAATCCCCTGTGACCAGAAATATTCCTTTAAACTCCAGGGATTCAGCCAACTATAGTGATGTTTTATGCCAACCAGCCAGATGTATTTAAAAGAGAGAAAATGCTATTCTAAGTAAAATAAATTCAGAACTCTTTATCATAAAGTTAAAAAAAATAAAGCTAAAAACCAACATAAACTTTATTACCACAACAGCACAAAATAAATAGGAAAAAAAACCCCATGGTAGATGGGATCACAACTGATGTTTACGTGTTGCAGAGTATTGCCTCAGCAAGAACCAGTGCAACCGCCTGGACACCTGGAGGAATTGAATTGGTGCAGGAATTTGATGGCTGGTAGAAGCATTTTCTCTTTTGTGTAACACTGAATCCTTTTTTTGGTCAAGAAACTGAAATGTTTGCAACTTACAGTGCTCTTCTGCTGAGCTTCAGGAAGTTCTTGCTTGAACAAAAAGATCTAAATAATAACCAAAAAAAAAAAAGGAGCACGAGGCTTGACAGGGTCTGTTTCTGAGTGCAGTGAGGCTGATGAGAGAGTCTCTGTGAGCTGGCTAGGCATATAGGTATTGGGATCTACATGCACAGCTGAATCCTGATTTATAATTGTTCTGAAATTACATCCTCAAATGCCTGCTGGAGCCCTAGTTTTCTATGATTTTCCTCTGCTGTCCTCTCCTTACATTCCCTCTGCCATAGTCATACATAAACACACACCCGCCACCTTTTCTCCCCCATTTGCTACCATTTAGCATTACATCAGCAGAAAATCACTGCGGCTTCCATAAAGCAGCAAGTAGGCTTAAAATCAAGGAACAGCTTCAAAGATAGATTTGTTGTGTTCTTGTGAATGTATCATAACTATAATGAGGGTTTGGGATACGTCTACACACACCACAGGGGTAACCTCATCGTTACCCACCCATGGCGACTCTGATCTCGAGTGATCTCATTCCATATCCTCAGCATAGTTCTGGCATGTTCCCTCTACATGAAGGGGAGAATAAAGAATGAACTTCCTTCGAAATCCTGGATGTATTTACATGAGAGTATGCCAAATGTGTTAACAAGTGGTGGGATGAAACCCCAAGTGAGTAAACATGGTCAGGCCAAACACGTGTAAATAAATCTAAAATATTGGAGAATGTCATGGTTGCTTTAATTTACATCACTAACTATATGAGAAAAATGTCAAGCCAATAAAAATCTGCTATATTAATTTATTTTTAATTGCTGTTTTGTAATAGCATAGTACATCAAGCTGTGGGGAAATATTTTATCTCTTCATTGCAAAGTACATTTGGTTCAGGTCACAACACTGTTTGATTGTGATTAATGTGACATTTCCTGGCTTATAGTAGCAGCTACTGGACATTGATATTTGGGATGATGCACTGCCTATACACTTATCTCTATTCTCATCTGCTACACTCTCACTCAGGATTAAAAAGAAGTATGCTACTACTAAGCTGGAAGTAGATATTTGGCCGAGTACTTTCCTGGTTTTGGATGGATGTTCTTACTTCTAGCAGCATGCCTAGACTTTGAGAGGTACCTTATGATGAGTGAACAGCTATATGAGGAACTTTCAAACTTTAAATTGTATCCAAGGAACCTCCGGTAATAAGGGCTTCAGCTTATACCCACAAGTGGTCCTGCGGGAAAAATGGTCTTTGGCTTTTATTTCCTGAAAGGAAGGATTGTATGGCAGTGTTGGGGCTTCGGGGTCTGTATAATCAAGGCTCGGCATTATGAATTTGATGTACTGGCATCTGTTCTGTATGCTTTGTAAGACTTCCAATAAAATATGAATAAAAAAGAAATATGCTTCATATGTCTATATAGGACATATGGCAGTTAAAGCTTTAGATATGGCATTTTTGTTGAGTTAAAAGGGATATATTAGAACACACATAAGTGGCACAGTTCTTTCAAAAACAGAAAGGCAGGCAAAATTTAGGAAGGTAATCAAGGCAGATCTGACCTTTTTTTTGATTTTTTGGGGGGCAGGGGGTTGCTTCAAGCTTGAACGCATGTTTGAAAAATCTGAAGCTCCAGACATCATCACGTTACTGTATATAATCTTTCAAAGAAGGTAAGGTGTGAAAACAAGCCAATAAATATTTAAGGGGTGAAGGAAGATTTTTACAGATCAGAGTCAAGGTTGCCAGCTTTTCCCCACCGCAAAACCCCAATGTCCCTCTCCAGGAACTAGACCCAGAGTATTTTTTTTGGATGACTGCCTCCGTAAATCAGTACAGTGCAGATAAAGGCCCTCCCCCATGATCAACTTCCAGTCCCTCTATGAGTGCAGGAAAGGAAAAAATAAAGGACAAGGCTGGGATTTGGATGATTTTGGTGTGTGATGGGTTTTCCAGTGCTATCAAGGTACCTTTTTAGAATTAAAAAATTAGAAGTGTGATGAGATTAATCAAGTGTTTCCTATCCTGCTTGTGTTTTCTCTTAAAGCAAAACGAAACAGCTTTTTCTTCTTCACACTTTTTCTGCGACTGCTTCCTCCAGCTCCTCCACAGGGCTTGCTTGCCAGCTCTGATGTGGGGCAGATGCCAGGGAAAGAGCCATGGTGGGAGCCGTGCCAGAAGTCTCCCTGCTTTGCTCAAGGGTCACATCTCAGCCTAGGCCCTCCCCCTTGGTCCTGCAGTTGCAGGCACCATCATGAATGTCACTGCACAATCCACAGAGCCCTCTCAGGGAACAGAAGGAGTTTTGGTGACCCTGCAGAGGAGAAAGCTCTTTGAAATGTTGGGGTTACACCCATAAAGCAAAGGATTCCTGTAGTGTTCTGCATACAAACTCTCCAGATGCCATTTATAAGTTTCTGAAGGAGTTAACAGACAGAAATGAAAGAGCTCGAGCTCTTTCCCCTGGAGGTGGTCCAAGGGAATATTTGTGGATGATTCTTCACAAGCAATGGGTAGCTTATGAATCCCCTGCCTCAAATTTATGAAACATGAATTGGGCAGAAGATGAAATGCTTTGTACCATGATTTGGTTTCAGTCGTTCAAACTGATCATGAGCTACCCACTGTTCAGGACCGGCTGCTTGCAATAGCAAAAGAGAATCCTTGAAGAGCGATTATTCAGTGTGCTGGCCTGGCAGAGAAAAAGCTTTTAATCAACCTGTGCGTTCCCATGGGAGAGCATCCTCTGGACTCAGCACTATGTGGTCTCTTCTATGTGGTGCTTATTGTCTCTGCTCTTGCTGAATCCCCCAATCCTGTGAAACATCTCAGTTCATTCTGTTTTTCTTCTGGCCCAGAAATATCCTTTCGTGCACCATAGCTGGGACACCATTGTCATTACTCACTGTAACAGCACCAAGCCACATTCCACAATTAGATACAGTTTCCTGATGACAAAGACCAGTTGCTGCTCCTACGTCTCAATCCTCTTCAGTGCATTAATGGGCTGGAACAAGGATCCTTCGAGGAAGAAGAACAAAAATTTCATTTCTTTTTCAGAGCAGACAAAGAAAGAAAGTGCAACTAATTTCAAAAACTGCACTGTAGCCAGAGGAGGAAATTTTGTGCAGTTCAGACTCTGGTTGGAAAAAGCAGTCATTTTCTGGGACTCATCTAAGGATCTCCCTTCCTGTGAAACCCATGAGCCACCAGCCTGTGTGGACTGCTGTGCTGAAATGGGTGGTGAAATGAATTGTTTTCAAAGGAAAGGGAGGCATAAGGTGCTCAGCAGATGCAGAACAGTACAACTGCTCTGCCAGTGTAATTTATGTTGGCTCTAAGACCTCTTATTATTGGAAAAAGAAACTTAATGAACGGACGGGTGGAAAACTGTGTGAGGTGAGGGAGTAGTGCATGAAGGAGATGGGAAGGGACATGGGAAATGTTTCAGATTATTTTATATCAAGGCAGAAACCATCTACTTATGGTACGTGTTTGGGTGATAGATTCTTAATGCCTAGACAGACACCTCTAGACACTGTCGCAGTGTAAATGCATTCATTACCCTTTCCTTTCACTGGGACAGTTTTCCTCTCTGGAAGCTCTTGCAAGAGGGTATGGTAGTGATGACTCTTGGCCTTGCTGGTCACAGCTAAGTATCACATGTGTACAATCCCATGAAACCAAAACATACTCTCAAAGAGCTCTTGTACTCCAGGGCTTCCACTTCAGGAAGGATATTAGATTTCAAAGCATATTTACATATTTACTGTAACACTTCCAAAGCAGGTTTTTTAAAAGGTTATAGCAACATCTGTTTGCCTTTGATGGGGACAGTTCCTCTTACTTATGTTCCCCAGACTGTTGAACTGTCGAATCTTACAGAAATCTTAAGCATTTTAAATTGTTTAAAGGGGTGGGTTTTTTGGGAGGGGGGGGGTTGGTTTTGATGGGGTTTCTTTAGAGGGCTAACGTGTAAAAGATTAGAAACCAATAGGCTGCAAAGTATCTATAGATAGAACTAATAGCAGAGCAATGTACTTCAAAGACCTGAAAGTTATTCTTCGAAGTGTGCTGCATTTGCTAAATTTAAGTGAGAAAAGAGAAGTCTGTGATTCATACTTGGTTGTGTGTGATGTACAGTAGTGCAAAGGAGAGAGTGAGTGAGTTTTCTGGTTACTCCATAGAAATTAAGTAGCAGAAAGATGTGAGATGTGGAAAAAATTCCATAGTCCAAGAGATATGAGTCCTTTGAGGCATATTATGTGTTCAGGAATCATGAGTGTAATAATAATACAATTAGATTAAAAATTTGAAATGCAAAGTATGAAAGTGGAAGAGCTGAACCTTGGAAGCAAACACTTGTTATGCTTTTTGCAGCCATCCAGTTCAGTAACACATCTTTCTTTAAAAGTTGAGAGTTCGTATTCTTAGTGGCTGTAAAATTTATCAATACCAAATATTGTGAGATATACCATTTCTCACAGCGTTCTGCTTCAGAAACTGTCAGCTTCTGGACTGGACAGGCAAACACTCTCCTGGGTGGAAAACTGGTTGGATGACCGGGCCCAGACAGTGGTAGTAAATGGAGTTAAATCCAGCTGCAGCCCAGTTACAAGTGGGGTCCCCCAGGGCTCAGTGCTGGGTCCAGCCCTGTTCAATGTCTTTATCAATGACCTGGATGAAGGCATCGAGTGCACCCTTAGCAAGTTTGTGGATGACACTAAGCTGGGTGGAAGTGTCGATCTGCTGGAGGGTAGGGAGGCTCCAAAGGGATCTGAACAGGCTGGACCCCTGGACTGAGAACAATGGGATGAGGTTTAACATGGCCAAATGCCGGGTCCTGCACT
>WAAB01010294.1:0-17054 GCA_013389865.1 Piaya cayana
GCCACCATCTCTCTGGGCAACCCCTGAGATAGGCAGCAGCAATTCCTGTGCTACTAGTAAAAATCTTGATTACAGGAGTGAAGACAGATTCCAAAGCCCAAGAGGAAAAGAACTAAAATCAAACCTAGCTCTCATGAACTGGAATTGCCAATCTAAATAAAAAGCTTAATGGACTCACGTAAGCTTTCCAAATTCCTAACCTCAATGAATCTGGCTTTAGGACATCCCCTCTAGCCGCTCCTCAGCTGTTCAACAACTTAGTAAGGGACTTTGAAACATTCTATTGTAAACATATTAAGAGCTCTTGAAAACGAACTGCCTTGTCCTAGAATAACCTTTCAATTTCTCATGGCTTTCACAAAAGCTATACCATAAACACTAGAGCCCAAAAGACACCTTCACAAAACAAAGACAAGCAGAAGTGGCAGAAATACTCACTGACAGACAGATGCCGACTTCTGGGTTCTGGCTGCTGATAGGGTGTGTTCACATCCCCCACAGATTGGGAAGTTTTAATCCTGACTTGTTTGGGCAGTCCAGAATGGGGTGAAGAACTGGTCTGTTGGGTAAAATGAAATAAAGAATAAAATATATATATATGTGTAAAATGAGACTAAGGAGCTCAAGCAGTCTGGTCACAGTTTCAAAAATATCATTATGTTTAGTAGCAAGAAAGTAGCTGTGAAACAGTTTCAGAGCCTGAAATCTTATTAAGTTCACAGAACACAAACAATAAAGGCAGCAAGAGAGCAAGCTTCACGATTACTGTGTAAAACAGGAGTCAATCAACTATAGCACGATATCCTCCAGCCTCTAATCAAACGCACGGTTCACAAGTCTTGATGTTTGCCTTCCATTAGCAGCGACCTACAAGAAGAGGCTTGTGTCACTCTCTGACACGAAACCATGGAACAACCTACAATATCTACCAGCCCCCTTGGCCAACAGAGGTGAATTACAAATCCTCCACTCCTTCAGAAGCACTTGGATAGCAACTTGACTCCTGGCAATTTTTAAAACAGTAAATTGACAATTTGAACTAAGTGAAAAAAAAAATCTAGAGAGCTTAAGAGCACAAAGAGTTTGGAGATGGCAAGACGAAATGCTCCTTATGGTGCTTTTATTCACCCTTCCTTGAAAATACATAAACATAACCATTTTTCCACGGTGTCATATTCACATTCAAATCAGAAAGAGGAATGAAAGGAGCTGTGTCAAAGGACTTCTCCCCAATTTTTTGAGAAAGATGGAAGGGATGACTCCAACGTGCTTTGTAGGAAGAGGAACCACAGGTTTGCAGTTTAGAGCAGTAGGTTGCTGCCCAGGAGAATCGTTGCAGTTACACACAGCTCGGCCATGAGAGACTGCAAGCTCACCACAGACTCCACTTGGGAACATCTAGACTGCAGCTTCAGGCAGCTGATGCCTCTGTGCTCTCTCCACGGTTGATAGAGTGGACGTGAGCTCTTAACAGAGGACCGAGCAGGACACCAGTTACCTGAGGATGGCACACTGAGGGCTCAACGTACGGAATGCTGTGAACTGCGAACCTCCCCCATGCAAATGAGATCCTGTGCACGTCAATGCAGGTGCTCAACACTTCAATTTTAATTAAATTTTCATCTTGTTCCAAAGTACCCACTTCTGCAAGAGGATATAATATTCCCTTCCTCTTGTGTATGACACAATTTAGCTACTATTAACTTATTGAGATGAACAGAGCAAAGATTCCCCACAGAAATTAACTCTGACTTCTGAAAACTATTTGAATGTGACTGGCAAGCAAAGTGCAAGGTCACATAATCAAAAAAGTGGAATTCTTGTTCATTTAATAAGCACATACAACTGTACGCAAAGTACAGAGGAAGCCTAAATGACAAACTCTACCGTGTTGAATTTAAATTACATAAACTCTGTTCATGAGAGCTGAATAAAGGATGCAGAGGTCACAATTTTTATGTGGACAGTCTGGCTTTAGTACTCTAGGTGTTCAACACTGTCAGTTACCCCCATTAGTTTCTAAAGACAAAGAAAGGACTGGCAGCCGAAGGGAGCTGTTTGACAAAGCACAAATGAGCCACAGAAAGAGGTACAAGACAATTAATATAAATGCTATTAACGAACACAGGCTCTCAGTAATACTCGCACACAGTTACTGCTATAAAGTTAATTTGGATTATACACATAGTTGTGCCAAAGTCACAGCATTACCTTTCCATCCCCAGAAAAAGAGCACAACCAAAACAAAATCTGCATCCTGTGCTTCAGGAAAAATAATGCTTCCCGCTCCCTCAGTGGGATGAGAACATGCAGCCAAGAAACCTCCTTCAGACTCGTGGGCTTTTGCTTTATCACATGTAGGGCTCTCCTGTCAGGCAACTCCAAGCTGAAGAGGAAGTTGGAGGAGAGGGGGGAAGCAGTGGCACTTACTGAAGACTTCGCTGTTTGTTTCTGCTTTGAGCAAAAGAGGAAAAAACACCTAATAAAAAGGACAACTCCACAGTACTGACTACTGGCTGGCGCAGGGATGAGACTTGCTGTAGATGCTTTACATAAAGTTTAGATAGCATCGCTTAACATCGATTTTCAGTCTGAAGACACTGAAATTAATAGAGGGATGTAAAAGAGGATTGGTTTACCCTATTGTACCAAAAGCTTGAGGCCTTTTACAGTTTCCTGACAACACAGAACAAAGTCCGACTACGCTAGGTCAGACCAAGGGCCTTCTTGCCAAGTATTGTCTCCAGAACAGCCGGTAACAAACGCTAAGGGAAAGGGCACAGGACAAGGAACAGCATCATCCCCTCCTACACCATCCCAGCTTTGGCACCCAGTCATCTGGGAAAGGGCTGTTAACACTCCTGAAGGTCTTTGTGTTTCTATCAACACAGAATATCCAATTCAAAAATAGCAAGGATATTCAAGTTCTCCTGACAGTTCCCAGATTTACAGGCGTGATTATTTACGAGCTGGAGCTCTCAGCCTGCAGAGCTTGAGTAGGGATGAACATTCAAGACTGACAAGCTGCTGTCACAGAGCCTTCAAGGCAGAGCAGTTTTTTTCTGTTACACTCTTCAAGGGAATTTGGTAATCAGCAAACAAAATCTCTAAGCTATCAATGTCAGCTTGAAAAGCTCTATGACCTTAGTTTTGAAAAAAAGACATTGGTCGAGTGAACAAAGTTTTCCAGTCACAGATCAGGAATAAGGGAAACCTGACTTTCTACCCTCTTCAGCTTCCATTCAGTTCACTGTCCCGAAGAAGCAGCTTGGGGAGCTTGACTTAAAGACTCAAATTATCACCTTTTCCACCGAAAAGCACGAACTACATTGACACTCACTGCCGTGGCCACATGTGGCACAGGGAAGTGATCTAAGACACAATCAAATTCATAGAATCGTAGAATGGTTTCTGTTGGAAAAGACCTTTAAGATCATTCAGTCCAACCACCGAATTAATTTTAGGTCTGAATTCACTGGTATTAGATAAAAGCAACTTATATTTTTACAGAGTAAGGTTGGATTCAATGCATTAGGCTACAGAACTGAAAAACCACTGGGAGCTGTCCTCAGGCTTCTCGCCCAGGAAAAGAAGTGCTAATAGCTAGTCTGCAAGGACAACCTGTGCTTTCTTAAAGGCAAGATAATTACATGCACTTTCAACACCGCTATTAATCAAAGGTGAAATCATTCTCTACAAACCAAACTCATTATGTGTTTCTGAATACAGTCACTGGGTACTTGATAGAAAATGGCCTTCATGTTACAGCTTAAAAAGCTGCAATCGTTTAGTCCTTGAACAGCTGCTGAAGCCAGGAGGAAAAAAAAAAAAAGAGAGATACCTATAGCTAAGCCAAAGCAAAGAGGATAAACATATGCATTCGCATCTGTGAAGAGTAATTTTACTAATCCCTATTACTCTCAGATAAGGCTACCAGCATTTCAGAGACAAGGCTAAAAACCTCCATTTTGCTGCAGTATGGAGGTCGTTACCTACATGGTTTCTGTCCTGAGACAGCAATAATATTCTAAGGCTTTTCACATTAGAGCTTCGGTCTAAGAGATCCACTGCTTTATCCAGGTCATCTTGATTTTTCAAAGGAATAGACAGCTGCAAAACAAAGAACAGGAAAAAAAATCATTAGAAAAAACCAGAATTAATAAGTCTCTTCCATAACTGGTATATAGAACAACCAGGAGAAAAAAGAAACATAAGATCAGATTCTGATTGCTGATTATTCCACCGATTTTCATTATGCAGATTTAGGCTGGGCAGAAGGAAGAATTCCTTCACAGTGAGAGTGGGGAGGCTCTGGAACAGGCTGCAGAGCAGGGGTGGCTGCCCCATCCCTGGAGGGGTTCAGGGCCAGGCTGGATGGGGCTTGGAGCCCCTGATCCAGTAGGAGATGGCCCTGCCCAGGACAGAGGGATTGGAACTAGATGATCTTTAAGGTACTTTCCAACCCAAACTACTCCCCCACTCTATGATTCGATACTGGTACAAGGAAGCAAGGTGCTGATGTCTGTGTGATACACACACCAGTGGGATGGAGGCATTGTCAGTATCAGCAAGATTTCCTCTGGGGCAGAGTGATCCAACTCTCGTTCATATTAGAGGGAAGAAGTGAAAACTAAATTTAAGGAATTTTGGATGAGAAAAGGAGGTGTCATCCAGAAAGTGTTCCACATTCTGAGCACTGATAACAAGGCTCTGTACCTCGTTGTTCATGTAGTGGAGGTCCAGTGGCTGCCCAAAGACTGTTTTCACTTTCTGTTGCACGTCCTCATAGCGCACGGGGCGGACAAATGGGATAATTCTGGAAGAAAAGAGAGTCACTGATTAAATTCAGAGATATACTTGATAACGCAATCAAATCAGATGGCCAAACCACTGAAGACACATTTGAATGTTCTTTCCCCCTCAAGTGGGTCATGAACCTTTCCAATTTGATTTGGTATTAATTATTTTAGCAAGGAATTCTTGATCTCTGGTCCATTTCCGAACTGTTTGTCAAAAAGCAATATTCAATTGAAGATTTCAAACAGAATCCCTTTGTCCCTGGATCAAATCGTATCCTTTACTGAATACATTTCCCTCACTTATCAGGACACAAATCTCCTGTGCACTTTGGCTTAACGAATACTGCCTCAGGCACAAACCACAAACAAAGCCACTCAGTGAGAACTGAATTAAAAGCTGCAGAAGGTCCAAAGAACAAAAAAGTACTTGGTTTGAGTACTCCAATATCTGAACTCAGCTCCTCAAAACTGTCCAAAACACATTCCAGTTTAAAAAGGTTTCAACAAACACTCTCACAGCAAGGTCAGTCCTGAACTCTAGAGGGAAGGCATCAGCAGGAGGACACAAAGGAATCTGAAAACCTCTTTCGCAAAGGTGATCCCTGATGTTAGCTCCACGCATGCTCAGCTCAAACATCTCCAGATACCTGAATCACAGGCTCACTCCACAGCCTCTGCAGTTACCCTGAACTCTAATGCTTTCTCTAAAGTATAAACATGGAGTACCAGCAAAGTATCTAGAACTGTTTATTTAGGTGGAATGTTCTGGAGGAAGCTGTCAAGTACTCAGAAAGCCGCTACCTTGACAGCTGTGGAAAAGCATGAATTTCACCCTCTTCAGACGAATCAGTGGGTAAAATATTCTGGGTCAAGAAATGGAGGATTCAAACTCTAGTTTGAGCTATAGTTTACAACCCACTATTCTAGCAAAGCAAAGACGTCTGCTGCTCAGAAACCCACTTTTCATCTCCCTGCTGCACAAGGCCCAGACTGTTGGTTGTTCCTGTCTTCGGGCTCCTGCAACCAGATCTCTCGCCATCTGCTTCCATGGGCCACTTGACCACGCTGCATCCCCACTACCTGCGGGTTAAACAGCCGACAGCCACCACCCTCCTGAGAGCTACTGCACCTCTCCCATAGCTGCTCACCCCTCTGCCACACCTTAAGACAACTCACAGCCGAAATATTGCCTGAAAAAGCTTTCTAGCACCACTTCACAATTTTGCCATCGGGCAGAAACAGGAAGACCTGAATTAACCACAGAAATTCAAGACCTGTCTTGCTCACAGTGGCAAATCTCTGAGCTCAGTGAAACCCTGAATCACCTCTGGGGAAGCTCACACAAGTTTGTGCTGAACCTGTGCTCTGGATAGAAGGCTTAATTTCCAAAATGTCCAACCTGCCTGCTTTGCCAGCACTAAGTCTCCTTTCATGATATGCAGCTTTTGTTTTAAATAGCTCCAGTGTTACTTGGCTTCCTTAGCCCCTTCCCAGGAAGGGTTCATCTTGCAAGCAGACCTACAACATTCAGCTATTCAGAAATAATTGTCCTTGTTAAAAAGCAGCCCACAATAACATTTTCTACATATTACTAAGAAACCCATCCATGAAATCATAGTACTCTGGCACCACACAAACGTAATTTAGCTCTCCGTTGAGCCAAAGCCCCTTATAAAGGCTTCCATTCTATAGTCGATGTATTAAAAAGCAGAGTTGTTCTCAGGTGCCACAAATTCTATTAGTTTAAAAACCCTGCGCGCTCCTCTAACACAAAATCATGGACTGCAAGGTTTAAGGAGCCCATTCCTGCCTGACCACCTTAAATATTTGTGGTTAGATCTGGCAGCTCCTCTGAAACCAAGCACACACACTTACATTCTCGGTGCGAGCGTGCTGTCTGTAACTGCAAACCACTTCGGGAATGGGGAATTCAGGCAAGCGTAACTGCATAATTAGACTAACACACAATCAACCTTTTCATTTTAATGTTACTTCAGAAAAAAAACCCCAACCCTTCTTCTCCCCTGAGCTCCGTGCCATCTCAAACACACTCAGGCAGAAGACATGCAAGATGATATGACTGTGGTGACAAGATTTTGCTTCTAAGTTACCTTGTCCTAACAGGGTATCACAAGAAGCGGTGCCGTGTCACACAGCGGCTCTGTTGTGGGGCACACAACGCCCCTCACACAGCAGAGGGCTGAGAAGGTCTGGCTGACAAAGGCACCAAGAGATGCCAGATAGAATTACTTTTAAAATTTTCTTCGAGCACCAAAAGTCAGGGACTTCTAGTAAGAGAATTCACCACATGGGACGTGGGTGAATGAAACAGTTCAGTTTTTGAGGAAGACTTTACACAATATTCTCTACTGCCTGCTTACCAACAAAGAACACCTCTTCTCCAGGCTGAACAACCCCAACTCTCCCAACCTGTCCCCATAGCAGAGGTTCTGCAGCCCTTGGATCATCNAGCAGCACCCTGAGTCCTTCTCATCAGGGCCGCCCCCAATCACATCATCCCCCATCCTGTACTGAAACTGGGGATTGCCCCGATCCAGGTGCAGGACCTTGCACTTGGCCTTGTTGAACCTCATGGGGTTCACACAGACCCACTTCTCCAGCCTGCCCAGCTCCCTCTGGATTACATATAACTGCAATCACTCACAAATAGATATTATGAAAATAAATCAAAGCGTTACATGACAGACCAACTAATAAGAATAACTGAGTTGTGGCTGACCTGGTTGCTGTTGTCTTTACTGTGTGTTTTTCGTTCATGAACAAGGAACACAAAGCCAATAAAACATTTAACCTGATGTTACTAATTACTAAATTACTCTACTAAGCAAAGAATCAAAGTAGTGAAGACAGACTTACCGTCTTTCCCCGTTGTATTCAAACTTTATCCTCACATCATTCTGCAGAAGAAAGAACGAAAGGTTAGTCTGCAATGAAGCTCTGGCATACATAAGAGCACACAAACACGTCATATCAATATTTTAAGGCCCAAGCACAAAGCAGGTCAATTTGTGATAGCAGCAGGGATCAGCTCCTCAAAAGGCTAATCTAGAACACAAGTCCAATGACTTCCTCCATGGAAGCTGAAGATGAATGTGGACAACAAGCATCTGACATGAAGCCATGAGCACCATAAGGAATGGAGAAATTGCTAAAGGAGAAAAAGATGGGAAATGGTAAAAACGAAGTTGCAATTTTTATTAATTGTCACTTAAACAGAGGACACTGAAGCATATATTAACAATAAGGAAAATAAATCCATCCGTAATGCTGCATGGCAAAAATCTGAAACTGAAAATTCAGGTTGGACGGGGCCTTGAGCAGCCTGGTCCAGCGGGAAGTGTCCCTGGCCACAGCAGGAGGCTGGAACTGGATGGGCTTTAACATCCCTTCCAACCCAAACCACTCCAAGATTCTATGAAATTGAGTCCAACTGATTTTCTTCATGCATTCATTCTCAAAGCAAGCGTGTCTCCTTCTACAACAACAACAAAAATGAAGAGAGAAATATAGGGAATGTGCTACATTCTTTATTCTTAAGACACAGACTAAATCTCTCCTTCTGCACTGAAACTCAAACTGTGAAATCAGAAACAAATTAACAACGTGTCATCTTTTAAAGTGCAAAGGGGTCATCATCCACATCTGGCCAGTGGTTCAGAGCACTGACCACATCACCTCTGCATTTCCCTATAAACTCACAAGATGCTCTGTTGCACGGAAGACCCAACACGCTGAACTTTCAACTCTGGAGATAAAAGTTCAAATCCCAATTTAGGTCACAAAGATAAAAATAAAAGGGAAAAATCTGCTCTGGTAAGACTCCATAATTTCTGCTGCGCAATTTATGCGATTGGAACAGATTAAGCCATCTGTGAAAGCCTTAGACAATAGGCAATCAGACATCTAGGAACTTCAAAAAAACGTGGCCAGGAAACGCTCCTTAGCTAGAGGAAGTATCTGGCAGGCCTAGTGGTGAAGAATGTGGTTCAAAGGGACCCAGGCAGTCCCTGCGAGCACACGGGATCCCTGCAGCAGCAGTCGGTACAGAACCAATCGTGACAACTCAGCTCCCCAGTCAGAGCCACCGCCAACTGCAGGCAGGGACTTCACATCGAGGTTTACCAAAGACATTTTCTCAGATCTGGGGAGAGAAAGAACTTCCTCTAGAGTGACACTAAAATTAAGCAAATTCTACAGAACTCATCTTAATTGAAGAGTAAAATCAAAATACAACAAATGGTATAGGAGTGATGAACTATAAGGGATGTCCACCTGCCAAGTGGACAAACAGTTGTTTCTTAGGGATAATGGATGGAGGAACAATCCCTATGTATTAGGGATTTTCAGGGAAGAAGAGCTATATAAAGTAGCCCAGTCTGAAGGAACAAAACAGGACTGTTTGTATTGAATGGAATTAAAGTAATTTTTCAGTTTAAATTTCTGGCCTCAGGATGTGTTTTAGGTGATGAAACAGCTCAGCAACAAAGCTCTTGCTAGTTCAAGTCAGACAACCCTAAAAGATCTTCAGGACACTTTGTACCTGAGCTTGCTGGTACCTGAGCAAACTAAAACACCTTTCTCGATGGCTTTGCACACTTTCAAACATGCAATGGTAACAAAGGGAAGGAGGGTGGGATTTGGGATTGGTCACCTGATGATTTTTCCAAACAGATCAGACGCTGGCCATTTGCATCTGCCTAAGAAAAGGTGTTCAAAGTGATTTCAGGGTTTACATTTCAGAGAGAACCTTGAGGAGTTAAACACAGAGCGCCTTCTCCTTTGAAAGCAGTAAACCTATTGCCTATATAAACCACTTTTTAAAGCTACTCACATAAACTGCCCCAGGAGATGAATAAGAAATCAAATCCAAGTTTGGTGTTTAAGCGTTCCTGTTCCATGACACGGTATCATAAATAATGACTACAGACCCTGATTTAAGGCATCTCTGAATTTATGTTTCAGAGCGATTTCAAAAGGATTTTGGACTATTCCACCTATGGATTTGTCCAGCACATTCGAGGAAATCCCAGATCCCAGTTGAACAAGTATGAGCAGATAAAGCTGAAGGAAAAGACAGACACGAACTTTAAAGCCTGCTCCAAAAAGCTTAAGTCTGTAATAAGGATATAACTGCAAAGAGTTATAGGCAAGTTCCCTGATTAACATTAGTCTGCCTGTAAGTAAGAAAGTAACAGACAAAGAATTCTTAACTGAAATTGTTGCTTTTGCATTCAAGAATTTCATTCAAGTGATATGCAGCTGACATTGAGCAATACTACTCCATCCCTTCTTTCTACCTGAAAGCCAATGCAACAGTTTTCTCTAAAAAAAAAATAAAATGAATGAACCTAGAGAAACTACAAAGCGTTGACACTGCCACTTCACTGAAGTATTTCTTTTGGGAAACTTGCTTCACAAGGGTTGTCTCTTTCCCCTCTCCGTGACACACGAGCAGGTAACTCGGACAACCCTCCCTGCGAAGGATGCTGCCTCTATTCAGACACCTGCAAGGAGCTGGTTCCTTTTTAACTGAAGCCAGGTTGATTACAGCTTCACTAAGGCCAGTCCTGTCAGACAATCTCCCTCATTGTTCTCCTTGGATCAACTTCCATTTGACCACCTTTTATCAGGGTCTTTATTCTGTATCCACGTGCAGTCTGAGTCACACAAAGATGAGACCAGCATTAGTTCACTCCCCAGCAGACGGCTTTATGTGCCTCTACACTCCGGTGGCCTCCTTCTCCATCAGAAATGGAAACACTCGTTTCCTTTTCATCATTATGCTTCTCAGTCCCCCACTTTGAATGTAAACATTATCTCCACTACAATGAAAGCCCATCATGCTGCTATCATGACAGAGTCAGTAAAGAACAGCTTTTCTGGCCTCCTACACCTGCTTAAATGAATGGTATAAAGGTCACTGCACATGACTCTAAAACATGCTCTTAATTTATAATTGCTAATATTGAATAGGAAGCTAGTTTTCTTACCGGAATTTTTTTTTCTTCCACTGCAGAGGCACACTGGTTTGTTATTGCAGGGCTGCCCAAGACGGGTGGACTGCTGGCATTGTGTTTCTTCTTTAAAAATTAAATAAAGTAGTTTTAAAAGAAACAGCAATACTACCATAAAACCATAAAACCAGTCGGTAAACGTTCTAGCTAATCTACGCAGAGCAAACCCCATCAAAAACCTGTGTAGGAGGGAGGCAGAACACTAAGATGTTGCTGATTGTCAAATCTCTACCCTCCCTGGTCCCTGAAGGGAAGTAAATAAAAGAGCTGCCAGACTGGCAATGAGGCCTGAGCAAGAACAGCTCGTCCACCTGGGATGCTTCACGAGTCAGAAGCACCAGCCAGAACAGAGGCAGCAGACCCGCTGCCAACCTCCTCTGCCCCTTCCACCTCCGGGTAGCGATTCCAGATACTCACTAAATGCCCGTTACCTGTTTGTTGGAGTGAGCGGCGTCTTTATTCTTCATGGTATCATACCCCGTCAGCCGGTGACGTCGGCTCATCTGGAGTGCTACCAGGTCCTTCATGATGGATTTCAAGGCCTCTTGTTCATCTGTGATGCACAAAAATTTCAGCAGTAAATTGCGTGGGTGAGTCCCAACCGTAACACCTCGGCACTGGCATTCTGTGTGCTCACAGAAAGATCTTTGCAAACACACTGTAATTTCATTTAGTCTTAAAAAGCTCCAAGTCAACCTTACATCACAAAGTAGCAAACAGGCGGATAAATTTTAAGGCACTTGTTCAGTGTTACAGAAGGATCCGGTCATAGAAAAATACAGAATAAATATCCCCAGCCCCTGGTTCTGTTCAAAATGCTTCACAACAGCACAACTTGGACAGATTTGCTAGATCATCACAGGTCACTTAGGAAGGGCAAACTGATGTGCTTCTGCCAAGGAAAACCTGGTCAGAATCTGTTCTTTCCAATTTTATATCCTGTTAACTTAGAATTCCTTCTTGTTAGCAGAACAAACCACAGCCAGCAGAAAGAAAAATGAAAATCTGGACAAAGAGTCATCTTGGAAAACCTCTGAATGCAAATCCACTTGCACCAAACTCCCTGACGCATTCCTCCCTTCCCCCAAAACAAGCTGGTAGAACAAAGTTCAAACCGTTTCAGGAGACTTCAAGATTTACCGAGCAGATTCAAGTTGCACAGCACTATGACCACTGTCTGCTGGCTGAGTACAACGCAGCAGGTTCAACCCAAGGCTTCTTGCAAACGCAAGAAAACAAAACCCACACACTGAAATATTTCTATTACACACTACTAACTGAAAATTACTTTCTCAAGCTAAGATTTTTTACGTAACCAATTTAGAGCGTTCCCCCATTGCTTGATAATTCTGAGGTTTAGCAGAACTTTGTGTGAAGCTCAGAAAACAGACAAAAAAAGGTGAGAAAAGCATAGTAGCTGGGCTGTGGTGGATCCTAAATTAATTGATATTGCAAAAGGGGAAGAAGGTTAACTAGTGAAGTTTGGTTCTACTAGAAACTGTGGAGCTTCTAAAGCATGAAGGGAGTTAACGCCACCAACATTAAGAAGCAAAAAGAGAGGGGAGATATTCGTATTAGTAAGGGGGGCAACACCTTAAAGTCCCAGTCAGACAAAAGTCATGCTAATGTTAACTTGGGTCCAACCAACAGTCTCTGCCCAAAAGGTCTGGTTTGAGTTTCTAGCAGGACTAAACACCAGAGCAGAGGTTCTTCCATCACAGACTCCACTACATGCTACCAAAACACAAGAAACACCAAGCCTAGGCCAGAGGATAGAGTGGAAAAGAAAAAAAATCTCCAGATGCATTTGCAGAAGGTGTTAATTAGAGTAAAACTCTTACAAAAGGCAGGCAGAGCCGAGCAAAATAAGTTACTTCAGAAAAAAAAAAATCAAAACCCACCAAATTTCTGCTGTCCAAGACAAGCCAAATGAGACAATAACGACATTGTGGCAGCTGGGAGAGGACTCCTTGAAATTCCAGCTGCACGCAAGAGAAGCGAGGGGTATAAGTAACGCAACCAAAGCAAGAGGCTGCTCTCTGAAAAGCACATCAGCCAAAGGCAATAACTGCTAGGACCTATCTCAGCACCAAGTAACCCCTTGTGGGAGGAAACGGTGACAGAGCAGCTGCGTACGGAGTTAAAGCTCCAGGTAGCCAACAGCACAGCCTTTATTTTCCAACTTTACATGTGAAGGTTCAATGTTTCACTGTACTGGAACGTTTAACCTTGTTTGATATTAAGCACAGCCATTCAGTCACCCAGCAGAAAGACTACAGCTCCACAACCAAACATTACAAGCTATGGACTGGCACATCCCCAGAGCCCAGCCACCCCGAGCACGCTGCGAAGAGCTGGGACACGAGTTTTCCACTACAGTGCAGCTGGGGTTTGGCCAGATACCAGGAGGATGAAGAAGAGCTTGTCTTGGCAGGGATCCTTCGGGCAAGAAGCAAACCAGCTATGAAAGCAGTTTATAACTAAGCACTCATCACAAGAAACCAAGCCAATCAAAGAATGAGAATTTGCATCTAAACAGCACAGCACATGCCTTGAAAATGAGGATCACTGGTTACAATGTAATCGCAGCTACAGGTGTTGGATCCTAAAGCCCAGGCTGCATGTAAAGCCAGAGGATTTTCAGTGTCATTTGTATGAGGGAGCGGGCAGAGGACACATCCAAACAATTCCGTACCTCCAAATGAAAACTGTAGCTCAGCTACACAGTGAATTTCTTTATTAGCAAAGGCAACTCAGGGATTTATAATACACTAAGACATCAAAATCTTACGGTGACACGTGGCAAGCATCCTGCGCAGACCATCTCACCCTCACTGCAAATTCCTCTGTAGACAAGTGCTAATGCCCAAATCTTACTTGCATCCATGTAGAAAGGAGCACAATGTACTAGCAAAGGCTGATGGAACAACTTCAGATGAATTTGATTCTTACGTGGTTATAAATTTTTACTAGACTTACACAAAGCTACAGGCTCCCTAGGACCAAAATGTCCTTTCTGCAATTCATCCCTGCATGGGTGAGGTAGGAAACTAAGGAGTACTGTATCTTTTTAAAACATTAATGTCAAATATGGATCTGAGCTTGCATAGGGAAAAAGTGTTTCCACTTAGGACAGCACCGTGATGGATTTAATGCTAAGAAGCACGAGCACTTTATTTCCATCAAAACAGAGGATCTCCATAGGCTGTAAACGAGCACGTGCAGCAGCATCACGTTTACCACACAATGAAAAAGGTACGACAAATGGGAACTAGGCAGCTTTGGAAGCGCACTGAGACCCTTTTCGCTAGGTCTCCAGAAGGTCTGGGAAACACAGTTCTGCTTTGTGCGGGAAAGATGTTGTCCAGGAAATGCTTTTCATGTTTCGAAAACTGCACTGAAGGATTTTTATAACATCGATAAAGGGGAACTGCTGCTTACAGAGAAAGCTATTCCTCTCCCTAAAGCATTTATTTCAGCTAATACGTGGTTTATTACACAGGTCTGAGCGAGTCGGTGTATTTGCTGTAGTAGAAATGGAAATGGTTTTGAAAAAAAAAAAATCACCAAGTTGAGAGTAAAAGCATCTGCATGTTGGTAAAAACAGGAAGTCTACAAACCCCTGTAAACCAGGATGGTATTTTATAGTGTGATAACAGAAGAGGTGATGCCAGGCTTGTTTAAAAAAGAAACGAACAAGCATGCACGTGTGTGTGTTACTGACCACAGCAGCAAAGCTGAGTGCCTGAACGAGGGATCAGCAGATCCAGGAGCAACGAGTGGATTTCACAAGGCAGGAAGACAAACTGGATCTCTTCTAAAGCTCTAGAAAAGGCTTTGAAAAAGTTTTGAGTCCTTCACATGGTGCCATAAACAAGACCCCAGGCATCTGGCACAGCCGTAGCAGTAGTGAAACTGTTCTGCACAGGCTTTTGGACATCACAAGTGACCTGGTTTGCAGACTTAAAAGAAAAATCCGAGCTTCTCTACAGACCCACTATATTTGAGGTGGTTCTTCTCTCCCCCAGGTTAAAACCCCCCAAGGGCTGGGACTGGTCCTAATCTGCAGGTTCAGCCCTGCTCCCCCCGTGCAGCGCTTCGGGGGTGTCACTGCCGCTGAAGCTGGGAGCTCCGAGTCCGGCGGCCTTGGGTGCGCGTGTGAGCCAAGGGAAGGAAGTGACACAGGCAGGAAAAAAGGGCAGATCGAGGGAAAGACTCGGCTGCAGCTGGGCCTGCAACCAGCATTTCAGCTCCGCCTGCACAAACACCGCTCTCCCCCTCTACTTCTCAGACAGACACCTATTTCATTAAGGGCAAGTGCATGTTTTAAATGCTGCTGAAGAGAAATAACCCCCAGGGGACGGCCCACAGTGGGCTCCAGCACTGCTCACGCTGCAACACCAACACCTTCCGCTGACCAACCCCTGGATCCCACAGCCAGGTTCACAAAGAACGAGATGAAAGACAAGCAGAGTGTGATACAGTCTGTTACCCATTATTAAACAGACGATTTGATCACAACTGCCTCACAAGTAGCAAAGATATCTCCCATCACAAGCTGTCGGCCCCCCTAACTCCACAAGCGTACGACGCTGCAGCGGAACAGGCTATGAAACGATGTTCTTTCATTCTGCACCCACGTGTTTACAGACAGGAATCCAAGTACTATTGGAAAACATTTCCGTGGAAATCCAACTTCTTCCTTCTCAACTCTTTAAAGCTTATGTACCATCTGGCTGATTCCTTTAGGGAAGAGACAGAGGGAATAATACCGCCTCTCTTTATAGAGAAGCCTACTGATGGAGCTGAATATATTTGTTGCATTTACAAAATCAAAGCAGGGTACAAAGGAAATTAAATCTCTTTACTTTTGCTTTGAGCAACCTGTGCAATGCTTTATGAATTTACAGTACGATTATAAGAGCTACCTATGCATACAGACTAACAGCAGCAGCACAGAGCACAATGCAGATCTGCACTATAACAGCCAGAGCAATTCCCTTGTCAACATGCAAACACGAGTAAATTCTGATATAAAGAAATTGAGCTTTTCCTTGCAGTATATGAGACCTCTTCTTAAGCTGAAGGGGGTTACGCAATCCCCCCTCCATAAGCAGTTCTTTATACAGCCCAAAGGAATCCACAATTCAAACTCGGGTACAGCAGCTTTCAATAGCACCGTTCCACTCTTGAAAGAGAGTTCTCCTAACTCTTCCGCTTGTTTTTACACAGAACTGTTTGGGTAAGGACAGCAAATGAGAATCCAATGGAAGCTTCACAAAGAAAAAACCCTATTTTGATAGACTCCCAAGATGTAATTAATACCTAAGTAGAAGTTTTACCTATTAAGTTTAAGCACATAAATTCCAATCTGAAAACAAACACCCTGATTCCTGGAGACAGCAAAGCTCCTCTCCACTCCCTGTCCAGTCGTGCTGCTCCACCGTTCCAGTCAATTTTAGTCAAAGGCTGCGGGTGGGCAGCGGTACCGGAGCAGAGGGATGATTCAGCCGAACCCCCCAGGACAGCGGCGGTGCCTGCGCTGCCCACAGCCCCGTCCGAGCATGGACTCAGCACCAGACCTGGGGGCTGCAAACCAGAGCGATTGGACCCGGGGATCACAGCCCGGAGCCACTGGACACAGCTCAGAGCCAGAGGCTCCAGAATGGACCTGTAGGCCCAGGCCTGGCCCAGAGGCTGCAAACTGGAGCCACCAGACCTGGAGTCTCGGGGTCACAGATTGGAGCAACCGGACCCGGAAACCCCATCCCGGAGCCACCGGGCCCAGAGAGCACAGAAGGGACCTGGAGAACACAAACCAGACCCAGAGACCCCAGACTGGAGCAACGGGACCCGGGGGCTGCAAATCAGACCCAGGGAGCGGATCCGGGGGTCGGAGACCGAGCCCCGAGCCGGCAGAACGGGGCTGGAGGCTGCAGAACGGAGCCGGGGACCCCAGACCGCAACCACCGAGCCCTGAGGCCGCAGACCGGAGCGGTCGGGCCTGGAGGCTGCGAACCGGACCCGGGGGTCGCAGCCCGGACGCGCGGACCCCAAAGCGGAGCCGTTGGTCCTGGGGGCCCAAGACCGGGCCGAGAGCCCGCAGAAACGACCTGGAGGCTGCAGATCAGACCCGGGGGCCGCAGCCCGGAGCCACCGGGCCCAGAGGGCTGCAAACCAGCCCCGGGGGCCCAGCGCCCGCAGCCCGCGGGCCTCGCTC